>JANKOD010000191.1:25952535-25971362 GCA_026284645.1 Erythroxylum acuminatum
AAAGGGCTTTCACTTGAGGGGGTGTGTTAGTGAATATATAAAACCAATTAAGTTGGCCTCACACAACAGCTTAAACTATTGTGGTGAAACGGTCACTTAGCACAGATTACGTAGGAACCTACAAAATTTTAAGGTTCCAAATTTACCTCCTTTAGGGCTCTTATTAGTCCGACTAAACTGGATACCTAATGTAAAAAAAAAAAAACGAATTTGGATGACTTACTTAAGAAATCGATCAACTCAATCAAACTCGTTACCATCACTACTTTGGACATCCTCTTGAAAGGTTTGGGCTGAAGCACACGTCACTAAGAAGTAACACCGAAGTCATTGATCAAGTAGCCCAAATCGGTATCAATGACCAGAGCAAAAAGCATCGCCAGCGACGCAAGCGCGAGCATGCAGATCTACAAAGATATTTATCAACTCTCCATAAAAGCAAGCACCGTACTCGCGTTCCAACCAATCACTGAAATATCCACCCAAAATATGTTTTTTTTCCCTCTTCGACCGACACTCTCTCTCTATCTCTTCTGGAGGGAGAGATTCTGTGGTTCACAGTTCACTGTCCACCAAGAAATCACAATCGCCAGCTGTCTAAAAAGTCCACAACAAAACCAAGTGGGACCCAAACAATAATAAAAATATCAAAACACCTTAATCCTCTTACGTGGACCTCACACGGGATTAGGAATAACCAAAACTTCTTCTTTATGATTTTTTTATATTTTTTTATTATTAATATTTATTAAATTATTTTAATGTCACATAGTCTACAGAAAACAGCCTTTTTATTATGTAAGAGTAAGGTTGCGCATTGTTATACCTCTTCAGATTTTACTTTATATGACAATGATATATGGATAAATTAATTAATATAAAATTTATTAGTTGTCAATAATAATACATCCTTGTCTCTTTGGTCTCTTCTCTTGTTGAGGCCAACCGCACAATCATCTGAAGATCACATGCTTTTGAACACACGGCATATGTGAGAGAACAAAGGATTAGAGAACCAAACACAATCATGATTGTGTCCTAAATAATATGTGTGTAACTAGTTGAAGAAGTTTCATTCAACCAGGTGGTAGTACCTCATTAGTTCACGAATCTTCCTATTATAATGCATACATTTCCTTCCAAGCCAAGCTGTGAACTAAAAGTGAAAAAGTAACAATAGGGTTCATACTTTAGATAAAGCCTACTAGTTACTAACACGTGTGCGAGTTTAACAAGAGGACATTATTATGGTCCAAATCAAATCAAAGACACAAGACAATTACCTTTTAATATTTTTTAAAAAATAAATATTAAAAGGCATATTTTTTGTTGTTACCGTTAGCATGTTCCAACTCTTTTTTTTTTCAATACAATGTCGTTTTATATAATGGGAACAGAATAGTTGGACTCATATAAAAAAACATCAATTTAGTAAATTTTTTGATGATATATCATGCTTTTACATAACATGATTTAATATTATTTTACCGAAAACAACCTCTCTATTATATAAAAGTGAGGTTGCGTACTATCAAAATTTTCTAGACCTTACTTTATTGCAGGACTTTAGAATAAAGGTGATGATGATGTCGTATTAGGGCAGAAATAGGATTGAAACATGCTAATAGAAGCATAGTATTTGAACCCATATAAAAACAACAACAATTTAATGAAAATTTTGCTGATATACAGGGTTTAGAAATGTTACACAATCTTATTTTTAACTAGTAGAAAGACTGATGTGATATTTAAAATATTTTTTAATTGTTAATTAAATATTTTATTTTTTTAATGTTTTATAAAAATATAAATAAATCCTTTATCATTGTCTATATTATTATTTTTAGGGATACATTAAATACTATTTGGATAATGTAATAGTATAATAAATACTATTTTATAAGATATTCAAGTCGAAGCCATACCTTCAACCGACACATAATACCCAAGTTTTGCATCTTTGTGGTTAGCAATCAAAAGGGGTTTTGGTTAAAGTTAATTTAATGTTAAACGCTGTCGTTTTCTTGATGGGTAATCATTAAAGTGATCCGAAAGATTAAGCAAGTGAGTGAAAGCGAAAGTCTCCAATAAAAAAAAGGAAAGAAAATAAAACTATGTGCTTTTGTATCCACCGACACTTTTGATGCTCATGTGGCACGAAATGACAAAACCAATCAAACAAAACATATGATAAAATAGTAACATATGTACAGTGAGGAGAAGGAAAGGTAGACCAGGCATGATAGGTAGGACTTTTTCCATAGGCATCTCCTCCTCCCAACTAACCTCATTTTTATATTTTGACCAAAAAATAAAAAATAAAAACCTCATTTTTATAAATAATTTTAAAAAGGTAAAGAAAGATATATGTTTACGGGAGTCGAAAGAGGGCCATCAATTATACGTAACTTTTTTTTTGTATTTTACGAAAGGCTATTTTCATAATTTGAATATACGATTTTCTTTTTTTTTTATTTAGCCACTCTTAAGAGGGTCCTAATTTTGAAAAGGTACCTTTAAATCATCCACATTCAGACTAACTTCTGCTCAGAACGGATCTGCCCATAAGAAATAACAAATACAAATTTTCGATAACAAATAAGTAATTTTATCAGTTGCTCAAAAGTTCGTTCTCAAAATTAAATTTGTACTAAATTTGAAAATACTTAAAAATATTTAATTCATTGTTTATAAAAATAGAATTAAGTGGCTATTATATCATTTTTTCCACATTGATAAAATTTTAATTTCAAATAATACACAATAATATTAAAATTATATAGTTTTAATCGATTATTTAATGGGTTTGTTAGAAAAAAAAAAGAATAGACTAAGGAGTGGGGAGGTAAAGCATCAACATCACATTGTTGTGTTATGTGAGGGCTCAAATTGGGTATTTAATAATCGGATTCATGAGTTGTCTAGAACCAATATACTATTTGGGCACACCACTAACATACGTATGTGTATCACAATCAATTAATGTGTCAATCAGGAGTGGACCGTATTAAACGAATCGGAGAAAGTGTCCAATTTTGGGTGACAACAACTTATGTCTGCACATAAGCTCCACGTACTTGACCCCAAATTTACCTACAGTAACTTCACTTTTCACTATTCATAACTTTTTTTTAATATATTCATTTCTATTAAAAAAGGAATAATTATTAAATATGTTTTTGTTAAAAATATGCAATACATTAACAATAATAATTTATAAATTAAATATTTAGTCTTAAACTCTGTTTTTATATTAAATATAATAAAAATAAATAAATGATTATATAAAGACGTGAAAATTAATAAAAGAAATGATAATATATAATAAATGTATTTTTAATATAAAAGATTAATGTCGTTTTTCATGTTAGAATTATTTCTTTTGATAATTAAATTTAAAATAATTTATAAATTATGTAGTTACTAGTAAATGGACTATTTTTATTATTGGCAACCAATAAAATAAAGATGATTATTTAGTTTAATTTAAATATAATAAAAGTAAGGAAATATTTATATAAAATTAATTTTTCACCATGCAAATTGGAGCACCCTGTTTTCGTTGGGGTGTTTCAATCCTGTGTCAGTTAATCTGGTCTATATATTTGTGTGGACCTTACTTAACCTTTTGGAGAGATTTAATAGGACATAGTAAAATCGGGTTAATTGGAACAGAAAATCTAATCTCGTGAGAAGAAGATATAAAATAATTATATATATCATTGATCATATAAATAAAAAATAAAAAGGGTAATAATTTTTTTTAAAAGCCCTAAGTTTTGTAGGATTCTAATACTGGAAGAGGTTCTAATTGTCCCACCAAAAAGGCATTTAAGAGTACACAGAGTCCCACGCAAAGAGACAGAAGAGGGTACAGTCTACAGTGAGTTAGTCAGAGTCCCATACCGTCAAATTTATAAAAAATCGTCCGTACAATACCAAAAAGGAAAAAAAAAGAGAAAAATATATTTGGGTGCTTAATTTATTATTTAAAATAATTATTATGATTTTTATAAATAAAAAGAGAGAGAGAGAGCTGAGAATTAGGATCTCTTCACGCGGCGCAGACTTTACAACATCTGTAACAACGCGCTTTTCCTTCACTTTTCATCATTATGTTTTTTTAACCCCCTGTACTTTCTCTATTTATTAAATACCCCCTCTCTCAATACTCACACTTAACAAAAATATAATAAACACTTTTAATATAATTATTAGTAAAAATTACACTTTAATAAATTCAAAAATTTTAAAACAACACAACGATAATAAACACCATTTTTAAAATTTAGTTTAATATCATTTTATTAAATAATAAATATTAATATATCATTTTAAGTAGTTTAAAATAATAATGAACTTGACCTTAACTCCATGCATAAATATATATAAATTTTATGAAAAATTAAATTTTTTGTTAAATTTCTAGCACAACCTTAACAATATATTAATAAAAATTTAAATTAAAATGTCAACAACAAAGTAGTTTGAAAAAATTAAGACAAAAATTGAAACATTAACATTAACAATAATATATACTATAACAACAACAACAACAACAATAATAAAAAATCCTGATAATATGTATGGAGAGTTCTAATAATACAAAGTCTTATCCCTTACTCGTAGAATGGTTGTTTCCAAAAATATTATTATAAATGTCCTTTCCTTTTATCCTTTTTACATCTTGACCCTCTCTCATATATTATTATTTTTTGAAGGTCAAGATGTCAAAAGGATAAAAGGAAAGGACTAATAGCTAAATGTATAAAAAAAGACTTAAATTTTTCTAAACACTTTATGGCATTTAACAGAAAAAACTAAACAGGAACCACAAAAAATGAATCAAAACCCAACTTTTACACACCGACCTACCTACTCCAATAAATCTCACTCAAAATTTCAGTAAAAATTGAAATTCTCTACAACTATAAACCCTAAAATTTAATAAACCAAGTTAGTGCTAGTTAGTACACAGCTTCTCTCTCTATCTGTAAGGTGGTGGCAGGCACAGACCAGACCAGACCAGAGGGCCACCATCACATTCTGGGGCCCGCCATTTTTCATTAACCGCTTTTTTTTGTTTTTTTATTACATGTTACATTACATTTACTAACGTAGACGCTGTCTCTTGCATCTTCTGATCTGTCTGTCTTCTTCTCTCTTACGCCTCCCAACCACATTGCTACTTTCTCTCTCTAAAAAGGGGTGGTCAATGTCGCTCATCTTCACTTCTTGGGGACTTGTGGAGAGAAGGGATTTGTGAGGAGTGAAGAGGGTTTGCTTTGGTTTGTTGAAAGATACAGCTTTCCAGATAGCTAATACGTCTGTTTTGGGTGTGTGTTGTTTGGAGTTTGGTTTTGTTCATGTGAAAGACTGTGTTTTTGAGTGGGTTTTGGGGTTGTGGAATGCGTAATTGGTCTGTTCTGAGCGAGTTGACCCGTTTGAGGACTCGGTTCTGAGTCTTGTTTCTCTGGATTTGGAGAGGTGGGTTTGGTTTCCGAGGCCGAGCTAGTCATGAATACCGGTGGTCGGCTTATTGCTGGGTCTCATAACAGGAATGAGTTTGTGCTCATTAATGCTGATGAGAATGCGAAAGTAAGAGCGCTTAAACTCTGTGTATTTTCAGTCTATTTTCTTTGGATTTTCCGGGAAAACCTCTTACTCGTTTTGCTGTTTTGAGATCTGGGAAATGCCACTGTTTAGTTGCTGTGGTTTAGTTTTCTTTTTGCAGTTTGATGTTTTTAGGGACCTTTTCTTCTGTGATTTGTTGGTTTCTGTTCTGTGCTTTTCTGATAGTAAACGTTCTTTGGTGTGCTTATCTTGTAAAAATGTTCCCTTTTCTCGAGAATTACTTGCATGAAATTACCTTGTGTTGGATTCAACTCACCATGAAAAGTTCTTGCTTTTTATTCGGTGTCAGGCATAATCCATTAAGATTTGAGTTCTTCTGATTCCTCATTTGTAGTTGTTTGCTGTGATTGAGGAAATCAAGAGATTCTCATTCAAACTTAAAAGTTTAGTGCAATTTCTGAAGCAATCTTCTGTATTTTTGGAAATTGGTAGCATGTTTTTGGATTTTCTGCAAAACAATAGCTGTATATTGGATGGAGTGGACATTCTACGAGCTAATATCCGAGACATCTGCCTTGTCCTTGCTTTTCTAGATCTGTAGACAGTATATTGATCTGAAGTGCACTGCAATACTAAGTTTTGCTTGCGCATAAGCATAAACAACCAGCGTATTCAGCTACTTTAACAGTCTGTTCAGTTAGTGTACGTCTTCAAAATGTGTCCTTGGAACATATTCGTGGTGATATGTGGAAGAGAATTTACTTTAGATTTTTCAGTCTACAAGAATTGTAGCCTTGTGTCATCCAAATGGTGTACTCATATAATAAAGGGAAATCTCTGACTGCAAGAAGTTGATGTACGCGAACTTGAGTTTGGTAGTTTGGTATTTGTTTATCCATTTCCTTTGCAGAATAAGCATCAAAACTTTCTGGAAATACAATATTGTTTCTTTTTGTGGCTTTTTTCTTTTAATTTTTTTGCCATTACGATGCTAACAACAATCATTTTGTGGTATTTTGGCTCTATACAGATCAAGTCAGTTAAAGAGTTAAGTGGCCAAGTTTGTCAGATATGTGGGGATGAGATTGAGATTACAGTGGTTGGAGAGCTTTTTGTTGCCTGCAACGAATGTGCTTTCCCTGTGTGCAGACCATGCTATGAATATGAGAGAAGAGAAGGAAATCAAGCTTGTCCACAGTGCAAAACCAGATATAAGCGCCTCAAAGGTTGGGTAATTTTGCACTCTCCTTTATGTGCTTGTTTTTTATCAGACATTGAGCCCTTTCGAATGCCACTTATTGTTGATGTAAATTGCAGGTAGTCCTAGGGTTGAAGGTGATGAGGAAGAAGATGACATTGATGATTTGGAACATGAGTTTGATTATGGGCTAGACGGCATGGGACCAGAGCAAGTTGCAGAAGCTATGCTTTCTGCACGTCTTAACACTGGTGGAATTCCAATGAACTCGGAACTTGAATCTTCCCCTCCTAGCTCCAAAATTCCACTTCTAACTTATGGAGAGGAGGTATTTGCAATTTAATATAGATTGGTGGATGAGTGAAATATTTGTGTAAGTGGTACAAGTACATTAAATATGGTCTTCTGCTTTTGTGTTAGGATGTCGAAATTTCTTCTGACCAACATGCTCTCATTGTTCCCCCGCTAATGGGTCATGGAAACAGAGTTCATCCGATGCCTTATTCTGATCCATCTGTACCATGTAAGCCATTTGTTGATTATATGTGCAATAGTTGTGCTTTTCAAGTCATTCTCTTAGTCTCTTTTAATGATGGGTTCATTGCTCTGATTATTGTAGTGCAACCCAGACCTATGGTTCCTAAGAAAGACATAGCAGTATATGGGTATGGAAGTGTGGCGTGGAAGGATCGAATGGAAGATTGGAAGAAGAGACAAAATAACAAACTTCAGGTGGTTAAGCATGAAGGGGGAAATGATGGTGGCAAGTTTGATGGGGATGAGCTGGATGATCCTGATATGCCTATGTAAGTGATTGATGAATTCATTTCCACTTTATTATTCTTAGAAGTTTCTTGGTCCATTATGTCTCTTGTAGTTCCTGTCATTTTACGTATTTGCCTTGATTTCTGTGTTCTGTGTAATAAAACAACTTCAATATAAAAGAGACTTGGGCATTCTTGTCTAGAGTATCATTGATGCTTGATGCTTTAAGATAGGTGGTTTTTTTGGAGCATGTATATGCATTCCTGTTAGTTGTTAGACGTATTGTTTGACATCTTGTTGGGCATCTCTCTTGGCCTGAGTGAATCTGAGGTTGGTTTCAAAGCATTTAGTATAAATTGAAGTGCATTGTTTTTTGCTCTATGAACCCCTATTAAATTCATTTGAACTTTATTCGACCTTCCTGAGAGTACTTTATAACAAAACATAGCTGGTTTTCATTGAAACCTTTGATTTTTATTTGCTGTTTGAAACCCTGACAGAACTCGGAATCTGTCAATTATACACAGTCAAATCTATTTTATGCGCTTGAGTTGTTGGCTACTTACAGGCTTTTTTGATGTATTTTCTTAGGATGGATGAAGGCAGGCAACCACTTTCAAGAAAATTACCCATTCCTTCAAGCAAGATTAATCCGTACAGAATGTTAATCATTCTTCGTCTTGTCATTCTTGGCTTGTTCTTTCACTATAGAATTCTCCACCCTGTTAATGATGCATATGGATTGTGGCTGACATCAGTGATTTGTGAAATATGGTTTGCGATATCATGGCTTCTTGATCAGTTTCCGAAGTGGTATCCCATAGAACGAGAGACTTACCTTGATCGGTTATCGTTGAGGTATGTTCCTGTTTGAAATGTCAAAGGAAGCATGTTTCTGTCTCTCTTGGTTCTCTTTTCCATCACACTTTAATTTTCTTGTTTCTATTTTCATGATTAGGTTTATGATGTCTTATAACTCTTCCTTTATGTTCAGGTATGAAAAAGAAGGAAAACCTTCTGAATTAGCCAGTGTGGACATTTTTGTAAGTACAGTTGACCCCATGAAAGAACCTCCGCTAATCACTGCAAATACTGTTCTGTCAATTCTTGCGGTTGATTATCCTGTGGACAAAGTAGCGTGCTATGTTTCGGATGATGGTGCTGCCATGCTTACATTTGAAGCACTCTCTGAGACGTCTGAATTTGCTCGGAAATGGGTCCCTTTCTGTAAAAAGTTTAATATTGAGCCACGGGCCCCTGAATGGTATTTTTGTCAGAAGATGGACTACTTAAAGAATAAAGTACATCCTGCTTTTGTCAGGGAAAGGCGGGCTATGAAGGTTTGTTATTTCCTGTTGTCATGATTGATTTTAGATTCTATCTGGCTCAAGTCTGCTGCAAGTGGATATTCATTCAAGACTATCTAATTTGTTGACATTTCACTTGAATAATTTTTTATCATCGTGCAAAAATGCTCTTTCCTTACAATATGATGTTGACCCCAGAGAGATTATGAAGAATTTAAAGTCAAAATAAATGGATTGGTTGCTACTGCACAAAAGGTCCCAGAAGATGGCTGGACAATGCAAGATGGAACTCCATGGCCTGGGAACAGTGTACGCGATCATCCTGGCATGATTCAGGTGAGATGGTGTTTCATTGTACATTCATCTATCAACTGTTATCATTTTGATACAATTTTAGAAGTGAAAGTTGTATCAGCCTTTGCTGATAACTGCCTTATGAATGAATGCTAACGACATTGGGTACCTGATGCTCTCTTTAACTTCCAGTATAACTTTAACAACTGTGTACTTATTGGTTTCCTAAATCAGTTTGCCAGTCTGATAATAACTGAAAGCCATAATTATGAGATTAAGCTACTTAGTCTACTTTTGTTAGCAAGTTGACGGTTCTTTCTGATAAATTGTTGGGTGTTTTCGTTTGATAGAAATAATGATAGAAATCTTGCTTTGCAGGTCTTTCTTGGTCATAGTGGTGTTCGTGATGTAGAAGGAAATGAGTTACCTCGTCTGATTTATGTTTCTCGTGAAAAGAGACCGGGATTTGAACATCATAAAAAGGCTGGTGCAATGAATGCTTTGGTATGGATTAAAATCTTACATTACTGCTGAATTACTTTCTAATCCTGCTTAATATCTTTCCAATAACTGGAAAATTGCCTATGCTTGAATAGCTTTCTCACAATTTTTGGTTTTTGTAGGTTCGAGTCTCTGCAGTTCTATCAAATGCTCCTTATCTTCTGAATGTTGACTGTGATCATTACATCAACAACTGCAAAGCACTTAGAGAAGCTATGTGTTTCATGATGGATCCACAATCAGGAAAGAAAATTTGCTATGTGCAGTTTCCTCAGAGATTTGATGGCATTGATCGTCATGATAGATATTCAAATAGGAATGTTGTATTTTTCGATGTATGTAAATTTGACTTCTGTTGTTTTATTTCATTTTATTTTATTCTCCTTTTCCCATTCCATAAAGAAAGCTGACAATCACACTTTGTAACAGATCAACATGAAAGGATTAGATGGATTGCAAGGACCAATTTATGTTGGAACTGGTTGTGTTTTCCGAAGGCAAGCACTTTATGGCTATGATGCACCTGTCACAAAGAAACCTCCAGGCAAGACCTGCAACTGTTGGCCTAAATGGTGCTGCCTTTGCTGTGGATCTCGGAAGAACAAAAGGCCAAGGGCAAATAAGGACAAAAAGGACAAGAAAAAGTCAAAGAATAGGGAAACATCAAAACAGATACATGCTCTAGAAAATATTGAGGAGGGAATTGAAGGTATGGGTTTAACTTCCTGCTCTTTGAGTTTTGTATTGCTTTCTCATTCTAGATCTTGAAAAGCTAGAAACAAATTTTTTGGGATTGCAATTGCAGGGTCAACTAATGTGAAGTCATCTGAAACCTCCCTAGAAAAATTGGAGAAAAAGTTTGGGCAGTCTCCAGTGTTCGTGGCCTCTTCTCTTTTGGAGCATGGCGGCGTTCCTCATGATGCTAGCCCTGCATCACTTCTTAGAGAAGCTATCCAAGTTATAAGCTGTGGTTATGAAGATAAGACTGAATGGGGAAAGGAAGTAAGTTAAAAAGAGAAACAAAATTTTAGAGAAAGTAATTGGCTGATTTTTGCTTATGGTATAAAGTGTTCCTTTTCATATTCTAAATTCTAAAATCAAATCAGGTTGGCTGGATATATGGATCCGTGACGGAGGATATTCTGACGGGATTCAAGATGCACTCTCATGGATGGCGATCTGTATACTGCATACCTAAGAGGCCTGCATTCAAGGGTTCAGCTCCTATAAACCTCTCAGATCGTCTACATCAGGTTCTTCGTTGGGCCCTTGGTTCTGTTGAGATTTTCTTGAGCAGACATTGCCCTATTTGGTATGGCTATGGTGGGGGATTGAAATGGTTGGAACGATTTTCCTATATAAACTCGGTCGTGTATCCTTGGACGTCCATTCCCTTGCTTGTTTATTGCACCCTTCCTGCAATTTGCCTTCTGACTGGAAAATTCATTGTTCCTGAGGTAACTCTCTCAATCATATGATTATTTCTACCTCAACTTTTTAATATTGTACTGCTTTAGAGCTTTTGTTTATTTCATTCTTAATAGATGTGAAAATTGATTGTCGGTAGAAGGGATTCAAGGACTGTTTATGTGACTTATATTGATGCCATTTATTATAGTTACTATTGATCATCTCGAGGTTTTTTAGTTCAATAATGTAAGTTTATATAAATGAGCAGGGTTGTGGTGGTTCAGTCCTTGATTTCATTTGATGTACTGAATTAGCTATGAATCTCATTTCTGCATCTGAGAACACTTGACCTTGACATTGTACAGATTAGCAACTACGCGAGTATTCTGTTCATGGCGCTCTTCATTTCCATAGCTGCAACTGGTATCCTTGAAATGCAGTGGGGTGGTGTTGGTATAGATGACTGGTGGAGAAATGAGCAGTTTTGGGTGATTGGAGGCGTGTCATCACATCTATTCGCTCTATTCCAGGGTTTACTCAAGGTTTTGGCTGGTGTTAGCACAAACTTCACTGTGACATCAAAAGCAGCAGACGACGGGGAGTTCTCAGAGCTTTACATATTCAAGTGGACTTCACTGTTAATCCCACCCATGACTTTGTTGATCATAAACATAGTGGGAGTCGTAGTTGGCGTCTCAGATGCGATCAACAATGGTTACGATTCATGGGGTCCTCTATTCGGTAGGCTATTCTTCGCATTCTGGGTCATTATGCACCTATATCCATTCCTCAAGGGTCTTCTTGGGAAACAAGATAGAATGCCAACCATCATATTGGTCTGGTCCATCCTGCTGGCTTCAATCTTAACACTTCTGTGGGTTAGAATAAACCCATTTGTTTCGAGAGACGGACCGGTCTTGGAAGTGTGTGGATTAAACTGTGACTAAGACTAGGTGAATAAAGTCATAAAATGGTGTTTCAGTTGCAACGGAGTTGCAGCTGAGTGTTCTTCAGTATATGTGAATGTAACATTAATGAATGTGATATGGTTCATGGCCAGGCCAGGTGAATTTTTGATGGGGAAGAAAAAGCTGTAGTTTGGAGATGTAGATACTATGGGTTGGAGGAGAATGATACATGGGTTTTTATTTTTTGGTTTTACAGGGGTTTTTCATTAATTCTTTAATTAAATTTCCTGTTGGTTTTTTAGGGGTTTTGTCTTCACCTTATGTGAGTCTGTATTTCTAAGAAAGAGCATTACTATCATAAATTGTTCCCTCCATAATGTAGGGAATGAATATAAGTGTCTCAGACCACCTCTTTGTTCACTACTCTTGTTTCATTGTTTGTGTCTGGACACGGTCTTCGATCCATGTACCTAATTTGAAGATAATTATGCAATTCTAGAAATAATTTCCTGTTTAATCTGATGCTTTCCTTTATGGTTAATGCCATTTCTCTCAATTTTAGCTTCATTCAGATCTTTGGTTGACCAGGAATCCCCATCGCAATTCCTGAATTCTATGATTTTGCTTTGAAAGCTCCCAAGTTGCATGATCATCCCATACGCAGTCAAACAGACCCTGTTCAGAAACAAGGGTTGGTGTGCCAGTTTCTACTTGGATAGGCCCAAACTAGATCGATACCGGTCGGTATGTACTGTATCGGATAGTTGGTTGGAAAATATCATTATCGGCTGATATAGAGATGGAAGTTGGGTGAGAATAATTTTTATTTTTATTATAATTATTATTAAAAAAAAATCAGCTAAAGTTTTCCACAAAAAGTTCCTAACATTGGAATGTTTGTTAAGAGAAACAAAAGCATATTCAATCTTTATGAAAAATGAGTCAGAGTCTGAAGTCTTAAACATTCTTGGTGTCATTCTTTGAACTCTCCTAGAATGTCAGTCTTTCCTTGAATCACAAAACTATTACCTAAGTGTCCTCAAAATAAGAAATTGTAAGTGAAACCAAGTTTTCTGCTTAGAGAGGGTTTATATATATTCTTTTTCTCCTTTGAGCAGTTTATTTTTGTATTAGAAAAATTGGAAATCACTTCCATTGTAATAAAAAATAAATATTTTTATTTATTCACTTAAAGATTGAAACGTATTTAATTAAAATTTTAAGTGTACGAATAATTTATAAAATATATATTCTAAATAAATTATTCAACAAATTAAAAGTTTAAAGCAAGTGAAAACTTGAAATGCTTAAATTTAATGTTTAGAAAACCGAATCAAAAGTTAAACCGTAAGATAAGAGTTTAAGGTTTAAAAAATTCAACCGGTATTAGATTATAATAAAATCAGTTAAAAATTAAATAAAATTAAAGAGTTCAAAAAATATTTTAAAAAGACTATTCTTATCTATCGAAAAATTTAAAATTTCATTTAAAAAGAAGGTTTTATTAAGTGAAAATTCATCAATTTATTTTAGTTTATAAAAACTGATTAGTTTACAAAAATTGACCAACCAATTAGTGAAATTATCGATTTTAACAACAAAATTTATTAACCAAATTAAACCGAAAAATTAACCGGTTCAAAGTTTTTACCGGTAATATCGATTCGATTTTTAAAATATTGCTTAAATTTTTTAGAGTGTGAAGTTTATTTTGAATGATAATTTTCATTAAAGTTGACTACACAATTTGCATTGAACTTGAATCAATCTGGTTGACTCCAATAAGGAAAGACTTGTTTGACCAATTATCAAAAATTCAGTAACTTTTTGTTTTTGGATAGTTGAAAAAGTCAAGAAATGGAAGTAAAAAGAATAATAATAAAAGGAAAAAATTGGATACACATCTTCGAGCCATCTTCGTGTCACCAACGCAGTAGTTTCACATAATACGTACGCTTCAAATTCAATCTCTCTAGTCTCTATACACGCCAAACTCATAAAAGCACGCAAACCCAGATAAGCGAACCAGCAAGCTCTCACCTTTCTTCGTAACCCTTACCTTGTCGATCCATGTTCGTACCATTCATGGCGAAACAACAGAAATCCCAGAAGGGTTTATCAGATTCGGAGTTGGTCGCCGCTCAACAGCTAATGCAGCTCAGCGATGAACAGGATAAAGAGAAGGACACGAACAGCAAGAACAAGAACTTTGGCAGTCAAGAAGAGATTACTTCTAAAATGATTGAAGAGGTTTTGACAATCCGGTGGAGAAGGAAGAGAAGATATAGGTCTTTGGAAGGTATTTACAGACAGACAAAACCAGTGGGTGTTTCAGTTGTACATTCGAAGAATACGAGGTGGTGATGAAACCTTAGTGGGGTTGTCGTTTGAATAGGTAGGCTTATGATAATCTGTGTCCAGTTGAGAGACCTGTTTTGGCGATTCAGAAGTGTGCCTTCCTCGTCAATTCTCCTCAGTTGTTGAAGAGGGTCGAGGCTTGATCATATTTTTAACAGTCAAAGAGTACTTAGCTAAGGAATCTAAATGCTTTCTTTGTAAGCAATCTAAATGCTTTGTTTGTGTATTCTTTGAATGACTTAGCGAAACAGTCCAGCCTGAGTTAACCAATTTAACTTGGGTTGATTAAATTATACGACATATTAGAATTTATTTATACATAAAAAATAAACTTAAGCTAATTTCGAGCTATTCGATCCAAATTTACTTGGTTTGAACCTTAAAAATATTAAGTTAAATGATATATATTGTTTAAAAATTTTAAATTAAAAAAAAATTAATCGAGTTGAACTCGATTCTAAACTCGAGCTTAATCCGATCTGATGTGAAACCTAATTAAATTAAGTTCATTCTACACTTATAATCGACTCGCTTATACTAAAAAAATTTATGGTTTATATATTATTGTACCATATTTTATTTTATTATATATTTTTCGTGCAAGTTAATCGAAAACAATTTTTTTATTAATTAAAGATAATATTACGTACTTTTGGATATTTTCGAATTCTACGTGTCAATGAAACTCTTACTAAAATGTCATTAGGGAAGATAATGCTGCAGGCACGAGCCCGATTGACCATTGTTGGCCCGACCAAGCCCTAGATAGCAAGCCCGAACTTGAGCCCCATTGGGCTCGAGACATTCGAGCTTGAGACTAACTCAGCTAGATCCGATTTTTTTAATTAAAAATGTAACAATGATGTTTTTCACAAAACGACATTTTTAATTAAAAATGTAAATATGTACAGTCTTTACTCTTAATAATTTGAGTAATTAAAACAAGTTTCAACAACTAAAGATGGCCCAACCCAAAGCCCGACACATATAATCAAATTCTTAAATTAAAGGTATTAAATATGTAAACATAATTTTTAATTAAATTATATATGAGATTATAGTTGAACCAGAATACTATTTTTAGGGAGTTAAGTAACTTCTTGGACCTTCACAGCTTATAATGAGTCAAGTTTTTTTAAAAATATTAAATTCCAACTTAATTGAATCTTATTTGAATTCCAAATTAAACTCGATTTATATTAAGTTTAGATGAAATGGATTTGGTAGTGTAATAAGAAGATAATCATAATTTATTAATTAGAATTTGAATATCAGTGAATATTTAAAAATTAATGGAAAAGTGACATGTAGTTATATAAAAAAAAGAAATAATGACATATACTTTGTTATGAAAGAGCATGGCAATTAGGCCCTTTCCATTCTGATTCGAAGTCAACCAGCCAGACTCAATTTGACTAGACATTTGGTCGAGTATCAAATTAAGTTTAAGTTCAAACTTGAACTGTCCAGACCCGACTTAATCTGAAACTCGACAATTATTAAAAAAACATCGTTATTAGTTTTTAATTTAAAATATTAAAAATTAGGTTGAGTTGGTGTTGCGGTCTAAACAAAGCAATATACATCAAATTCAGTCTAGACCAAATTAGAGGCAAGCGTACCCTGTCGACAAGTAATATAAAATTGTAAGAACCAGGTATCCTACCTAAGGAATTTCAACACACAAGACAATTAAATTAAATGATGCAAAATTACTCAGACGATCAATAATTGATTGATTTGAAAATAAAATAAAATAAACGAATTAAGGAAATATGCAAGATGCAAAATATGAATTAAAAACTACCAGACTTAATCAAATGGCAGAAATTGGATAAGGTATCGGATTTCAATTAGATTAGACACTAAAACTTTATAACAGTGGATTGATTTGATTTACTTCACTTAAGCAAGTTGAACTCAATGTTTATAGGAATTCTTTTATCTTCTAAATCCGAGTTACCTACTTGTTCATAGATAATTTGGAATAAAAGACATTCAATACAAGAAGCCTAAAATTAAATTTGTTAATCTTAGATATCTTCACACAAGATCCTAAGGTTGGCCTACGCTTTAGTCTTATTGATTATGACATTCAATCATCTAAGACGTTAACCTAAGTGATCAAGCTAAATTAAGACTAAATATATATTCAATCAAGTAAAAATTAATACCACAAAAATTGTCTTAATCTAATATCAATCTTAACCTCAACAAAAAAAACTTATTTATATATATTCATCAATGTAACACAAATCATGATTATAACATATATTTGTATTGATTATATCCACAAAAATTAAAATAAATAAGGAATAAAAATAATAACACCCAATATATAATCTTCAAAAGAGACGATTGCTGTTGTCCAAGAAATTCTCTTTCTACCGCTGCTCTATTTTCTCTACTGGAAACGTCTATCTCGCTGCTCTATTTTCTCTCCTCCATCTTTACTACTGTAGCTGATGTGATAAATAAGTTTTTAGTCCACCCTCCTATTCATGCCCTCTCTCCCTGGCGCAACTCTCTCCTTCGTTCCTGTTCTTTGACGTGACAAATAAGTTCTTGGTCCACCTAACTATTCATGGCCTCTCTCCCAGCTGCAGCTCTCTCCTTCGTTCCTCTGCTTTCTCACATCTTGGCCAATGCTCACGTCCCTTTTTTACCCTCTGTCTCTTCCGCCGCTAGCTTCTTTTTTTCTTTCTTATGTATTAACGTGACAATTAAGTTTTTTCGGTCCACTTGTTATTCACGCACAACTTTCCTTGTTCACGCACACCCTCGTCTGGGTTAAAATGTTAACGTTTTTACATGATGTGGGGTTTTTTTTAGATTTTTTTCAAATTTAATATATGCTTAAAATTAAAATAAATAATTCTTAATTAATACAATTTAAATATTAAATTGACAAGAGTTTAATAAATTATATATCTAAAATTAATATAAAATATTCATTAACAATTGGGTTAGGTTGAGCTTCGAACTATCTAGTGTTCGATTGGGCCTCAACCTAAGTAGAAGCTCCTAAGGTCGGTTTAGCCTATTGTCACCCTTAATTACATGTACTTATATAAGTCTATTGATAAATAAACAATTTTTAAATCAATTCAATCTGGTGTTACAATTAATATTAATTTAATATATTAAAGTTAAATTAATTTAATTAATTTTTCTGGTTTGATTAGATTTTGAGACCATGATCAAATCTAATTAAAGATCAATTCTTAACTTTGAATATGAGTAAATCAAATCTTGCTAAATAAGAACATTCATGTATTATATAATATACCATCACTTCATGATTCTTTTACACTGGAATGATCAAGTTCACCATCTTCAACAACAGGAAGCTTTCCACAATCATGGTGCATAACCGCAATAATCCTTCCATAAAGATACTTGTAAAAGATTGAGTCCCTCAAGTACTTCATCCACCACCTGTCGCCGCCTTGCTGCACCCTTCCTGAGATATAGGACGCCGTGATCAGTGCGGCGACGCGCCACCTCCTTTCTCTAACATACCCATCCAAGGCTCGAACCACATCCTTGGGAACAAGTCTGCCATTTTCGATCAACGAATTGCCGATGTGCCTACCCAATACAACTGCGTCCTCTAACGCCGAACAACCACCTTGGCCTAGATCAGGAGTCATGGGATGCATGGCGTCTCCAGCCAAAGTAACGTTCCCTTTACTTAGTGTTCCAAAGATTACGTCCCATGGATACCTCAACATCAATGGAGCCCATGTCAATGATGAAACTTGAGCGTGTTGGACCACATCTAGATATGTTGAAGGGAAGTTCTTTGCGAACTTCTCAAGCACTTCTCTTTGTATGAGCTCCGGCTCTCTTGCAAGTTCTTCCCCTGAAATGAATACAGTTAATACTTAATCACATCACCTCGAAATCTGATCAACTTGGCCCAATCAGGTTTTGTCAACCCTTCCCAATCCATAACACCAATCTAAATTCAGTCTCAAAAAGACCAGACCTAAGAAACATCAAAATCATTCTATATCACTAACCTTTTGGAGGAGTATGGCAAATAAAAACCCAGTAGATCTCATTGTTATTTACTTATTTATAGTAGCAAAACCAGCCCTTTTGCCTGCATCTACAAATTGCTGGACTTGATGTTCAAATCCATGCCCTTGAGGATAAACCGACAATCCACGCACGGCCGATCGACCGGAATCAGCTGGTGTACTGAGTCCAAGCCAATGGGCCACAACTGAGTGCACCCCATCACAGCCTACCAAGATCTGCCATAGTCAAAACATGAAGTGAGCTTGAACTTCTGTTACTAATTATATTGACAATCCAAAGCTATAAGCAATAGGTTACTTGCAGAGCAAACCTTTGATTTAATGGTAGTCCCATCTTCCAAACGTACAATAACTATGGAATCATCCCCTTTGTCTTGTTTTTCTATGGTCACGAGCTTTGAAGAGAAACGAATCGAATCAGGTGGCAGTTCTTGTGCCAGAGCCTCGAGCAGGGCTTTACGATGAA
>JANKOD010000191.1:26003783-26021051 GCA_026284645.1 Erythroxylum acuminatum
TATTTAAAATTTATATATTTTAAAGATAATTTAATAATATATATTTAGTTAACAGAAATTATATTATAAAACAAAAAATGAAAATCAAAGAAATAAAACCAAAACTAAAACACGCTGGCTATCAAAAGCAAAGCTGGGCATGTTGTAGTTGAATTCACGCGAAATAATGCGTGAATTCAATTCACAAAGACTGTGGGGGTTGAACCCCCACATGAAGTCAATTCGTTAGCTTTTATTAGTTCCAAACAATTGATTTGAATTCAATCCCACGATTGAATTCAAATCACGGCTTTCCAAACAGCCTGTTAGTGAATTACTAATGAAAACCGTCTCTTAAAACTCAAGGCAAAGAATGGAAACCGATGGGTAGAGTCTTCATTAAAGGTGATTATTGGGAAGTGATGGGTATGGAAAAGAATAAGTCTGAAAAAATCAAAGAAACCGAGGAGGCAGAACAAGTAGCAGAAAACCAAGAGATGGTTCAGTCAGTTAATGTCTCCCCTAAAATAAGGGAGTGCATTCCGAAGGAGAATAGCCTTGATTCTGTTCAGCTGAAAGGAGTTCACCAAAATTTATCAAAAGATTTATGTAAGTCACTAATGAATAAAGGAGGAAATGTTCTAGAAACTAGTGGTATTATTCTAAATAAGGACTTTCGGTTGTTCAAGAGGATGAACAAAGTCTATCAAAGGTTGATTTGCAAAATGGTAGTAATCAAGAGGAGCTGTTTGATCAGGTCACCTCTCAAAAAAGTATTAGGAGTGGTAGGAAAAGCTCCAAAGGGAAAACAAATTGCCTATGACTTTGATTGTATAGAATGTCCATGGAATAAATAATCCTTCCAAGCTTAATGCTTTAAAGGATTTTGCGCTAAAGGAAAAGCCTTAGGTTTTTTGTATGTTGGAGACTAAAATTAGAGAAGTTCATCTAAATAAATTGGTTTGTCTAGGTAGCAACTGACAGTTCATTACAAACTATTAAAGTCATATATATGGAAGGATTATTATAGCTTATGATGGTGATTACTTGAAAGTGGAGGTTCTGGAGTCAAGTCAGCAACATATTCACATTAAGCTTTATTTTAAAATGGAAAATTCTTAGGTTTTAGCTACTTTTGTCTATAGATTCAACACTGTGTTCCAAAGATTTGACCTCTGGAATTACCTAAGAAAGATTAAGACTTCGGTAAATTCCCCTTAGGTGGTTTGTGGGGATTTTAATACAACTTTGTTTAGATGAGAGGCTGAAGGTAAATGTAACATAATCAACTACTCCTCTGATATGTTTGATTATATGCAGGAGGTGGAACTTATGGATCTAAAATCTGAAGGTCATAAGTTTACTTGGACAAATAAGCAAAGTTCTATTTGGCATGTCATGAAAAAATTAGATAGGGCTTTAGCAAATATGGAATGGCTACATACTTTTTTAAGAAGCTCTGCAAAATTCCTAGACCCTGGTATCTCAGACCATACTCCTATAAAGGTCGATAACTTGTTCACTACCTCCAGGGTCCATCATCCTTTCAGATTTAACAATTTTTTGGTTAACATGGAGGGATTTCAAGAAGCAATAGCGAAGAGATTAGAGCATGGATGCTAGGGGACTAAGCAGTACATATGTATCCAAATGCTCAAGACTATAAAACAAGAGTTGAAGATTCTTAATTGGCAGAGAGGTCTCTTTCTAAGGAGATTGAAATAACTAGAGATAAACTCTCACTTCTATTCAAAAATCATTGGCAGAGAATTCCTTGGATAGTGCTCTAGCTATAGCAGAGAAGGAAGCCCTTAAAAATTACTTGGAAGTAGTGTATAATCAATGTTCTTTATTAAAGCAAAGAGTTAGAATTAATTGGATAAAAGATGGAGATAGATGTACTAAGTTCTTCTTCAATTCTATGTTAACTCGAAAGAATGTCAACAGAATCACCTCCATTAAAACTGAAGCTGGTGTGGATGTTTTCGGACAAGATGATATAGCTAAAGAAGCCATGGATTTCTACAAAAATCTACTAGGCTCATAAGCTCCCCCATCTGAGTTGGTTTATGATATTAGACAGTTTGTATCCACTAAAATTCCTGATCATGAAGTTTCTTAGTTAATAAGACCTGTTACAGATCAGGAAATTGAGAAGGTTGTCTTTAACATGAATGGCTCTAAGGCTCTAGGACCTGATGGCTTGAATGACCTTTTATATCATAAAACTTGGAATAGTTTGAAAGGGATAGTCAAGGACGCAGTGCATGAGTTCTTTCTAAAAGGGGTTTTACTAAAAGAAATAAACAAGTCCTTTCTTTGTCTGGTCTATAAAAAATCCAACTCGGATACTTGGAGTGATTACTGACCTATTTCGTGTACAAATTTCCTCTACAAGATCATTGCCAAGATTTTGGCTAATAGGCTGAAGGAGGTTCCAAAATTTCTCATTAGTAGGAATCAAGGACCATTTATGACTAGCAAAGATATAGAGGATAATATCCTTATCGTGCATGAGCTTTTAAAAGGGTATAACCGCAAGAGAAGTCCCCAGAATTGCACTGTAAAAATTGATTTACAGAAAGCTTTCGACATTAGGAATTGGGGTTTTTTGCTAAAAACTATGGAGATCATGAACTTCCCCCTAAGATTCATAAAGTGGATTCAAGAATGTATTTCTACTGTTTCCTATGGGATATTGATAAATGGGAGCCCCACGGAGGTGTTTAAAGGCAAAAAAGATCTTAAGCAAGGGGATCCTCTATCTCCTTACCTATTCCGAATTTGTATGTAGGTTCTCACTTAGTTACTGAAGTATAACACTTCAACATACCCTAACTTAAGATTTCATTAAGAAAGTTTTTCTAACTAGTTTATGTTTTGCAGATGACCTTATTCTCCCAAGCAAGGCTAATGTTCATTTAGTCTCTCTTCTGATGAGAACTCTCAATTTATTTAGGGAGATGGGACTATATGTCAACCCACACAAGAGCTATTTCATTCTCTCCAAAAGTGCTTCTCACCTCTCAAATGCCTATCTCGAGCTACGGGTATGGAAACTAAAGACCCTCCTCTCCTCTACTTTTGGATTCCTATCTCATCAAGGAGGCTTAGGTTTTGTGAATGTATTCCTTTAATTGAAAAGATCCAGAAAAGATTGGGGATATGGACCAATAGAGCACTATCCTATGGAGGGAAACTTCAACTACTGAAGTCAGTAATTTTGTCTATGAATACTTACTGGTGTTCATACCTTTTTCTCTCTAAAGTGCTGATTAAAACAGTGTAAAAACTGATGAAGCAATTTTTATGAGGGAAAGGGAATGGAGTGAAAGGAATAGTTTGTTGAAAGAAAATCTGTCAACCAAGAGAGGAAGGAAGATTAGGACTGGAGTCAACCTCCAATAAAAACAAATTTCTTATGTCCAAGAGGATTTGGATAATCCTAAGTGAAAAACAAACTATGTGAACTAAATGGATTCACTTTTATTTATTAAAAAGAGGGAGTTTTTGGGCTCTAAAAATCAAAGACAACTACACCTAATTTTTTAACCAACTTTGTATAATGAGGGAGGAAGTGTACCAGCACATTACTTGCCAGATAGGGAAAATCAGATGGCAAGATCCCTATTAAATCGGTTCCTTAAGGATACTAAGCTCCAAGAAATAGTTAGGAATGAGAACAGATCCCTTTCTTCAGATGAGAATAGACTTCTGCTCTTTCCTCAATTTAGAAGCCATGGGGAGAGAGATATCTACTTATAGAAGAGTATTCTTGTTTCTTAGATTACTGTTAAAGAAGTCAGAAAGATGAGGGCGGGGTCTGCAAATCGAGTAGGATGGGATTTACTGAAACAAGGCCCTTAGACCTAATATTAGTTTTCTGCTCTGACTAGCAATGTGGGACAGACTTAGTACCTTGGATAGGCTGAAATTCCTAACCTCCTCTAAGCTATGTATCCTATGCAATTTAGAGGATGAAACTAGAGATCACGTCTTCTTTGAATATGTCTTCTCCAAAGAAGTTTGGGCTAAAATTTCTACTCTATGTGCCCTTGGTTTTTATCTATGGCAGACTCACAGATATCCTACAGGAATTACTTAATTTGCATATTTCTAAACATGATAGGGCTATTATATTACTCTTTGTGGCTACATGTTTTCAACTAATCTGGAATGAGAGGAATAATAGAAGGTTTAAAGACAAATCTACTTCGCTAATACCTCTTATAGAACTCACTACTGCTAGCATAAGGGAGCAACTGATCATCAATCAGTTAAACCTACACTGTAGCAGGAGAATGACCCTTGTATGGAGAATATAGCCCTAGCCCTATCTGATCTCTCCTAAGTTCTTGCTACTCAGTTCACATATGCAAAAATGAAATCCAAAAACAGTTCTTCACAACAGTTCTCATGCTTTAAACAAGCAGATTATTCTTTCACAGTCTCTAAGGAACAAATGAGGGTTGTTCAGATCTAGACTCACCTGGAATTACTAAGATCTTCCCCTTTCTAGGTTGAGCATTGCTTGGAACCTGGAATTACTAAGATCTTCCCCTTTCTGGGTTGAGCATTACTTGAAGATCCAAGCTATCCATCCAAATCCCTTTCATCAACAGATTAATGTTTAATCAATGGAGCTTTCAAGAAAAAAGAAAGGAAGCTTTAAAAATCTTTGAACTAGATACCTTTCTCATGGATGAGATCTCCTCTCTGATCTTCCTCTCTGGCTAGCCTCCGAATTCGTTTAAGAAAAATCAAATCCCGATGAGATGAACTCATATTAGCCATGCCCTAAACGATTATAGAATTCAGTTGTTGAGTTTGATACTTGTGTTGAGCTTCTTGTACGAAGATTTGAGTGAGAGTAGCGTCGAAACCATCGATCACCTAGCCTCCAGAGTCAACTTCACCCTCCCTAATCGAGAAATGATGCAAAGATTCGAGAAATGGCAAGTTAGTTTTACCCTAATTGTCTACAAGGTGTCGTTAAATGTTGGACTGGATACGTTCCCCCTCTTTTGTAACTTCTCTTTTATAATGAATGAATTTTTTATTTCTAAAAAACATGTTTTCTTTTAGGCTAAAGGTGTAATTTACACTTTATCGTTTTATAAAAATATCTAATTAAATTCTCACTATTGTTTTTAATATCATTTTACATTTTTACCGTTACTGAAATAGTACTTATTGTATCATAATAGTTACTAAAATATAATCACTATATTTTGAAAGTAATAACAGAAATAATGATAAGAACTTATTTAAATATTTTATAAATTATCAAATATTTAAAGATATTTTTAAAATCACATTAGTGCTTAAGTTCAAATTGTCAAATAGTGACATAATGTAAGCTAAATTTATTATTCATATATTAAAAGCTATTAAAAACAAAACTTAGTTAAAATTTAGGGTGCTTAGAGGTCTATTTTCTTGTATTTTGGTTCTCCTACGTCTATGGCATGTTTGGGGTATCTCTTATGAACATCTATGATTGTGTCTTGAACAAAAACAAAGTATTATATCTTGTAATTATCTACATTTTTGGTCTAATTGCAATAAAAATAGTTCACAGCAGTGGAATATAGTTATGTTTATCAATGAGAGTAATGATGAAAGCAAGCAACGCTCATTCACTGAGCTACAGTCGCCTTAATTACCTAACGGATTAGCTTCTTCTTTTCTTCCTCAGGTCCAAGCCTAATGAGAGTACGAGTAACTCGCTACTCAGACTCACTTATCTATACTTGACATTTTGGTCCGTACAGCTAGGCCTGGCAAATACATCTAAAAAATACATTCTTAGCAAAACACTATTATTTTTTAATTTTAAATTTAAAAAATCAAACAAAACTAGATTCAACCGAACTTTGAACCATCCAAATCCTAATCAAACTCGAGCCTGAACTCCAAATCCGATCGAACTCCAGACCAAACTTCAAACCTAGGCTAAAATTTTGGAATAGGACTCTAATCTAAGCGAAACCAACCCATTGCCGTCCCTACCTACATAAAATCCAATAGCAACTAAGCATGACCTAAAATTAATGGGCATCTTGAATTGACTAAATTTAAGACCAAACTCGAACTTATTTCTAAAATTGAGAAAACGTTGGTTTAGGATCAGGAAGGCCAACCTAAAGCCCGAAAACACGAAGCCCCAAAAACCCGACTTATTTGCTCTTCCACTAAAACAGTTAACAATCACTCCAATATAATTGAAATATGAAACTCATTCAGGAACAAACCATCATTGCATGGATTCATTCTTTTGACCACAATAAGTATTACATATCAGGAGAGTAATGCACATTAAAGTGTATCAAAATTGCAAATGGAAAAAAATTTTAGCACAAATTACAAAGACTGGTTAACACTAGATCTCAACGTAAGAATGTTTTATAACATAACAAGATAAGAACAAAAAGATAACATAGAGTAGTAGACCTAAGCTCCAATTGACATAAACCTGAAGACTATTACCACTTCAGATTCCAATAACTTGCTTCTTCAGCTCAACTTATGAATTTAGCTTCATATTCCTGAGGTGGCTGTGCATAATACGAGTGAAATATCCAGTCAAAGGAACAATCAAATTATGACTAACCCAACAAAGAAGCTCTTGCCAATACATACCATGAAAATTGCTGAAATTGACCTCCGCGCAAACCATCTCATATGCATTGCACGTTGAGCTCTAGCGGATGCATCTATACTTTCAAATCGAAGATACACATGGCCACTACTATTCCTGTAAAGCAAAAAGGAATTTAAAATATAAATCACATTTTCCAAATAAAAAAAGCAATAATCATAATGAACAACCACGCGCTCTAATCAGATCAGGACAGTATAATGGTGCCTTTGTGCTGCACAATCCTAAAAAATTCCAATACTAAAGGACAACCTTGACACATATTAGGAGAATCCTACACATGGGAGCTATTATTACGAATATCAAAATTATTACAGCTTTCCTGCAATTTAAATGAAAGTTATTGTTAAAAACCAGTTACAAAGAATCAATTGCAACTCCAATGTATCCACATCATGACATAACTTCATCATGTTCAAGCCACACAAGAGATATTATGGGAAGTAACTGAATACATGCCCATAAATGAAAGTTGATTTGATATTTCTCACTACCATCCAGGAAAATTTTCAAATGAGTGGAAAGGAAAGAGATTAAATTCAAAAACTTTAAAATGAGTCCAAACAAAAATAACACCTAAAAGATAGGTTCAAGCATAAGAGAGGTTCAAACATGTAGCTTCATCAAGCCACTTACTTGTCTACAAAAATATGTTTCACCCGGCCATACTTGGAACATTCTTCTTCCACATCTTCTTTTATGTCCAAATCAAAATCTGGTTCTGTCTGAAAATTTTACATAATAATCAGTATATAACATGATGGAGTAGAGGCGGGGAACAGAAAACGACAGACCTCAGTAGCTGGATCAAACATATTCTTCAGCAGTAAGCACTCGCTTGGTTGGCCAATAGGTTCAAAAGCTGGGGGAGGGAAAACTTGCCCTGGAAGTGTTGCTGCTCCAATGGTAGCTTGCCCTGGGATGGGTAAGTTAATGGCTTGCTGAGCTGGAGCTGAGCCATTAAGCACAGGTACTCCAAGAGAGCCTGCGATACTAAGGAAAGAAAGAAACATAAGCATATGAACAAGCAGTCCAATGAAAAAACTGAAGTACCCTCGTATCAAAAACCAACCTGGTGGCAATACCAGTACGATCCAGTTTCGCCATAAGCAATGCCCTTGATTGGGCATTCAAAGCCTGCACAGAAAAACAATACAGCATCTTCAGTAAAAGCTTCATTTTTAGACCATTGAAGATTCTACAAGGGCAACATAATGAAGAACTTTGACTCGCAAACATATGGCGCCATATTTCATCCTGACATCTAAAAGCAAAGCAAAGAGAATCAATTAGTGCTTGATAAATGTAGTGGTCAAATGTGGTAGTCGTAAATTACAAAATGCTACAAACAATTTAACAAGACAGAAAGAAATGGTGGATGAATGAAAAATTCATCCTTCTGGACTATGATGTAGCTAAAGATCTCTTTGTACTCATCTTCATATTCACAAACTGAAGTATATGGCACATCATTTTCACTTTCACAGCATTAAAGTCTTACTGCATCTACCAGATACAGATTGCAACAATTGCTTTCAAAGCATGATGTATCATAGTATAATATAACAAAAAAAATAAACCACTCAAAAAAGTCAAGCATCAAGCCATGGAAAGATATAAGTCAAAATATATGCAATAACATGAGAATTCTTGACTCACCAAACCACCACCTTCATCATCATCAAAGTCCGCAGATTTTGCAGCTGTATCTTGCTGTCCACCATGTTCAGTAACAGAGGAAACCTAGAGTTCATAAGCAATATATCAGGGCTCTGACCATATAAATAGTGCAGGCAGCAAGATGAAGCAGCATTAGAAACAGAAACAATAGTTAAAAAAACTTAAGTATAAGCTAACCTTAATGGTTCGTCCGGCAATCTCCAATTTTCCATTCAAAGCACTTTGGGCTGCCTTTGCATTCTCAACTTGGGCAAACTGTAGAAGAATGTATGAGTAAATAAAACAATCAAACCAAATTGTGGTTGGAATTCTTCTAATTCTAACAGTAATCAAACAAGTTATCACTGACTTGAACAAACCCGAAACCTTTGCACTGGCCTGTCTCAAGGTCAAGTGGCAGTTGCACAAGCTCCACAGTACCAAATGGTTCAAAAAGCTGGACAAATACAAGGAAAGACACTGTTAGAGGAATTAGTCTTTCCAACAATACCAACTTCCTATATTTTATACTAAAATTAACCAAACCAGGACAAGATGCCTCGGCACTGTCTTAGCAAAAAAAGGAATAAAATTTTCTTTCTAATTTGTTACCTGTCTAAGCTGCATTTCTGTCATGTTAAAGTGTAAATTCCCAACATAAAGTTTTCTATCAACTGGTCCATATGGTCCAGCAACACCACCTGTGCCAGCAGCAGAAGCAGTACTTTGAACAAGATTCTTTTCAGCCTCAGATGGTTTAACCATTACAGGTTGCCCGAGAAGTAGTTGTCCAGAGAGAGCTATAGCCATTGGAACGGACATTGCATCATAAAATTCAATGTACCTGAAGTTTCAATGATGCATTACGGTTAACTTGTTAGCACACAACAGATTAAAGAGGTCACAATCACAACTTATAAAGGATAAGGCTACAGCAAAGAGAAGTGGGGGGGGCACAAGAACTCTGAGAAGCCCAAGCTGAGTTTCTTTTGCTGAATCTGATCCCCAAGTAATAGAATTTGTTAGCTCATCATATTAAACATAAGGAATAAGAGCAACGCAACATGAGCGCAGCCTTGTAAAAAGAGCACAAGATAATGCCACATAGCCCCATTTTGACCTCAGACACACATGTCAAGAGAGATTGTGATCCCCAAGAAAAATACTATCGAAATGACAATAAGTTGGGTGAGGAAATTTCAGCCCAACAAACCCATTATAAGTTGAAGCCAAGGTCCTCCATGTTTCATTTAGAAAATACTCGGGAAACATAATGTGCAATAAAAGAAACATAAGTTTATGTTGTCTACCTTGTGTGGGCTTCATGAATTGATTAAACATGAGTGCAAGGTAATCCCATCATCTCTCATCATTATCGCATTGCTAGTGCATTCAAGAATATTGTTAAACATGATTCTAGAAATCAATATGCTATTAGCTACTTTGCCAGATTACATGCACACAGTTCACTTATAGTTAAGCACAAGGAACATACCCAACTCCCTTAGATCTTCTAGAATTCCTGTCCATTATCAGACGAACATCCCTCACCTGAAAATTAAAGGAAGATTATCTTCGGCAAAAATGAATGTGCAGTTTAATAGCATCAAGAAACTTCAGGTGTACATATTACTGGCACCTATCTAATGGTGCATAAGATTACTGAAGGGATGTGCACGTGACCCTACACATAAAGAGAGTTGAGACACAAAAAAGCCTCTATACTACCCAAAACTGCAACAGAGTACCATCTTATGGTAAAGAGACAATTAAAAAAATGCATGCACTTTTATGCAATATCTCCAATGATTCTAAGAACGCAGCAACAAGTAAGAATATTCAAACCAAAATAATGACCAAAGACCATAATCAAATTACCTGCACAGATTTTACACCTACATATTTGAACCACAACAAAAAAGGGAATCGAACTAACCTTGCCAGCTTTTGAGAAGAACTCATATACATCTCTCTCAGTTGCTTTCAGAGGCATCTGAAATCACCAATTAATAAGGAAGCATTATAAAAAGAAATAGATGCGACAAAATCCAAAAGGTTCAAGACTTGAAAAACATGTAAAAGAAAGAGGAACAGAACTTCTACCTGATAAGCGAACACAGTTCTCTGATCTCTTTCTGGATCAGCCTCAGGTTCTATTGCTTCTTTCTTTTCTTTAAATCGCCTGTAACCCAAAAATTCCGAACAGTAATTAGAAAAGTCCAGAGATAATCTCCAATTTCGTATCAGCTAACCAATCCTACAATCAGAACATAAGCTAGAAACCTAGGCACTCTATAATGATACAGGAATATTTTGATAGTAAATTTTCCTGATAGTTTATTACCATAATGTATCCTTGAATATAATTGACATGATATCCTACTAATGGGAGGGGATATGAATAATACACGATGAAGCTAATAACTGCATATGGCAACACAATACATGATGGTATAGCATGAATCAATCCAACATTGTCCTACAGAGCAGTTAGCCATTCTGCCAAGTACCACCAGCTCTATGTATAATCAATCCAAAGTCTAAAGATTCCATTTCTGTTAGCAAACTAATAAAATATGTATCTGAAAATACCCATTTTCCATTGCACATAAAGGGCGTTATTCACATTCTTCAACAATATCATATTGAGTGGACCACAATTAATACATGATATGAGGCTAGGTAGTCGTGTGCTAACCAAGATAGACATGAGATGAGATAATCATCCTTCTAGATGTTGTACAGAATCTTATACTGCACTATTGAGCATAATCTAGCCTACGCAACAGACATTAAACTTTATTCAAAGACAGAACAGTACACCTAACAGATCATTGATATCAAACAAACATCCATCTTTGAATTGTTGCCACCACAAAGACGAACATTACCATCAACATAAGCAGAGCAAATGATATGAACTTTTGGTTTTTTCAGCGCTAGCCAAGCATGAGACTGATACTAAAAACACTTTATGGATCCTAGATTTGGAATCTCACTTGCAAATATCAACCATCAGTAAATTTGGTGAAAGCAAGGGTGGTCTTCAGTATCGTAACTCTTTAATTCCAGTTCAAACCATTTTTGGAAGGAGCAGACATAGATTCTAGTTGTAATTTGCTTTACACCGTAAATAATCCAAGACGGTATTCTAATGGAAGATCAAATTCAACATGCAGATCATGAAAGAAAACGAAGATGGCAGACATTAGATCACTCACAGTGATATCACGACATAATAAAATAGGAAATGGAACCTCTGAATCCTAAAATAGTTGTTCCAATTAAGTAATAATCAAAAGAAGAAAAGAATACAAGCAACACCTGCTGTCTCTGAGTTCAAGTTCTCTTTCCCTCTCTCGAATCTCCCTTTCTTTGTCACGATCAATCTCATGCCTCCTCGATTTGCTCGTACTTCTGCTCCTATCTCTCCTCGACTTGCTCGTACTTCTGCTTCTATCTCTCCTCGACTTGCTCCCACTTCTACTTCTATCTCTTCTCGACCTACTTCTGCTTCTCTCCCTATCTTCTTCCCTCTCTCGCTCCTTCTCCTTTCTCTCTTTTTTTTCACGTTCCCTGTCCGTCTCTTTCTCCTTTTCCCTTTCTCTCTCTTTCCTTTCCCTCTCTAGATCCTTGTCTTTCTCTCTATGGCTGCTCCTCTCTCGATCCTTATCTTCCCGGCTACTTCTCTCCCTATCTCTCTCCTTCTCCCTGTTCCTGTCTCTGTCCCTGTCCCTGTCCCTGTCCCTCTCTCTATCTCTATCTCTATCTCTCCGGTGCCGATCCTTATCCTTTTCGCGGCCAGACCTCTCGCCGCTGCCGTTCTCCTCCTCGACTCGAGACTTCTTACCTCTTCGCTCCTCCTCGTAATCAATGTCCGCATCATCATCGTCTACGTCTCGCTTCCGGTAACTCCTCTCGCTCTTCTCGTCTCTGTCCTGCTGCTGCTGCTTCTTCTTCTTCTTCGAGCCTTCTCGATCCTCCGCTTCTTCCACTGTCTTCTCCAGATACTCGATCTCGTCGAACTCCATACTTCTCTCCCCAAGGCGCTTTGAGTGTGACCTTGAAGGATTGGGGATTTTCTAGGGTTTGGTTTTGGAGCTTTGGAACTGAAGACTTTTGGCGTGAAATTAGAAATTTGATAGTTAGGGTTTTGTTCGGGGTTTCTAGAAGGGAGTGAGGGGCTGAGCACCTTTCGAGTTCTGGTTGCTTTCAATTTGTTCTTTTCTCTCATATCTTGAATTTTGGACTTGAACGTAATTTCCTCAAAGTACAAGGGTTCATTCATAGTAATCGTTAAAATTTAACAACTCATTCAGTGTTAATTTTAAAAGTTTTATTATTTTTAAACATTAAACTTTTTTTAGTGTAATTTTTATATATCATGAGTTAGTAATAACTGTAATTATTAATATTTTAAAAATTGAACCAATCTAATTTAACACTAGAAATTTCAAACCGACTAATTTTTAATTTATTAAAAATCGATCAATTTATTAAATAATCGGTTAATTTTCGTAAAAGAATCTATTTTTAATTAAACTTTAATTTTTAGATAAATCAAGATAATCATCTTTAGTATTTTTTTTATATTCTTTAATTTTATTAAATAGTATTCGTCAAATCTTTTAAACATTAAATTTTTTATCTTATTAGTTTATTTTTTGGTCTGGTTTTAAAAACATCGGTAATCATAATATTTTTTTAAAAATATAAATCTTGATAATTTTACAAATTAATTTTTATAAAAAGCATTTTCCTATAAAATTCATAAATTTCAATAATTAAACCTCTAGAATTAGATTAGCTCTTAAACATAAAATGTAGAAAAAAAATGGAGCACTTTTATTAGAGTTGAAAAAATCGGATTGCCTAACCCGACCTGATATTAAATCAGTAAGCCAAATTTAAATTAACTCAATCTCGAGCTGAACTTGGACTAAAAGAACCGGCCTTAATGACCGGAATGCATTTACCAAAACTACGTCGTTATGGTTTATAAATTTTAAGAAATTTAATATTATGTTGCAGCTTACAAAACATATTCCTTTCCCAATAAATTGATCACTAGAACGATATTATTACAACAATTGCTTATAAAACGATAATTACAAGAGTGCAATAAAAGCATAAGATCCCATTTTCCCTACAAAGGTCTCTGAAATAAGCAACGAATATCGAACTTACAATCATAACAGAGTTCATAGAGGCAGTGACATTTCAAACAATTACATTCTCTTGATTCTTCATGTCATTACACCATCCTGTTCAAAGTGACACCATCCTGTTCAAGGGGATTCTTTCACTTTGTCGACTGGCCGGTTCCTGAGGAGAAATCATCTTCGGCATTGTCATACCCCCGGATACGATGATCTCTGCATTGTTGCCAAGAATGTAAGAGGATCATTATTCAAGTCTTGTGAGAAAAAAAAGGACCAAAATACAAATCCTCCCACTGAGCACCAAGATTAGTGCTTTAAATGAATTTGAGATTGATGGACTCTCTGAAACTTTTACAGCTCTACTTGTAAACAAAGGATCTCACCATATCACTCACAGTTACCATAGCTGTTTAGAGAGAGTGTACATAGTTGTTGCTAGTATTGAAACAAGTTAAATTTCCTTTTAGAGAGCACATGCATCACTTAAACACAAAGGAGGCATCAGCTTTAGGATTATCCATAAAAGTTGCACTTAGGCTATTTACCGATGTAAAATCGTAGATTGTTCAATCATTTAGTTCAAACCAGGAGGTGAACCATTTAGTGTTGATTGGTTTTGTTTTTGGTCTTTTCAGAGAAAAGAATGCTTACACATGGTAAAAAGAAAGAGAATACTAGTTTAGTAAAAAATCCAAAGATTAATCAAACATCCTGAGGTTCTCTCTTATAAATTTAACATTTCATTCGTCTTTCACATTTCTTTTTGATAAGTAGAGAGCAGAAGGCAAAAAACAAGAACCAACAGCTTCAGTTAAAACAATAAAACATACCTATCCCTTCTCTGATGGATAGATTTGGTCTAAGAATGTCCTTTGAGTTCACCAGGAATATATCACCAATGTATAAATGGTTAGTGGGAACAAAAACACTACATAACTCCTCATCATCATTCTCTCTCTGTAGTCAACCAACAAATACAATCAGAAACCCAATGAAACTACTAAACAGGCATAAAATAAAGTGGATTAGGAATGTTCAGAGCAACAGAATTATGATGGCACAGTGCTTCGAAAAACACAAATTGGAAATGATCACCTACTAGGACAAAAGAGAACCCACCAGTCCCAAACATAAAGGCAGTAAAATAACAGCCTACTACCGCCATAAATTAAAAGATTATTTGGTAACCAAATCATGGATCGACCAAGATACGAGAGAATTTGGAATTTGGTATGGATTAAAGTGCTTCAAGGGATCAACAAATCTAGGTACAGCAATCTCTAGCAAGAGATAAATTGCAGCATCCATACCTGAAGGATAACTGTTGATGTTATAAAACCAAAGGCATATTCACCCACACGTGGATGACGGATTATTGCGACCTCCTTGAAAGCAGTAGTATTCTGATCTGAGGAGAAGAAATGGATACATCAAATTAATTTTCAAGCAGTCTCACTGCAATTGGGATATCAAGGGGGAAACAAGGCCTGTAGAGAAAATTAATAAGAGGTTCCAGGAATTCAAAATTGATCCAAGTCAATGACTACATATGCTGTCTTTTCTATGACTGTGGCAAGCAAAATGTTCACCAAACTTAACACAGAAAGGTAATTTTATTTTAAAGGATCAAACAATTGCAGCAACAGTGCATATTGCCATAGTAACTAGAAAAGATGACGTACAACCAGAATTAAAATGGCATCATCTCTAACATGTTTCATAGTTACAATTTGAGATTCTATGACAAACTAAAAACAAGTCTGTGATATATTATGGCCGTTCACTCAAACGCGACTTGGAAAAAGTTTAGCATTTTTTTCTTTTCAAGTGCACAAAGAAATGCCAAGTCATATAACACTTGGTAGTACAATAAATAGAGTGAAGCCCAAGAATTAAGATAAGTCAGTACAGTGAAAAGCCCATTAATGAGAGTAACCCGATTATAGTAGCGTAAAGTGCCAATAGCATGTAAATCACTTCCTCCACTGTGTTATTCATGAATGTGTCAGAATTACAAGAAGAAATTTCTGTCCTGCCCAGCAAAGTGATCCTGAATGGACTTCTAATTTCCATATCAATTTATGCAATTATGGAAAGAATGTTGAACATAACCTGGAGACACTGCAGAGCTTATTTGTTTGGAAGCTGAATACAAATGCCTGACAAAGGGCATCTTTTTTATAAACCACTCGCCAATCCAGAAAATGGTGGAACCAATCCATGAGGAAACAAACACACCAACCAAGAATACAAATACAAGGGATGTGAGAAAACCAAGTCCTGCATCGGAAAACACGGTATTGTTATAAGAGGCTTAACCACATACATCTTAAAGAAATCATCTTCCTCGAGCTTTCCAGTGAAACAACACTCAGAGGCTATTATAACTCTGTGAGTGAACAATCATAATTCATACGATACCAAAACACAACAACATCCATAACACAAAACAGAGGCCCCAAAGTACAAATGTATAACTTACCAAATATATCAATGCCAAGCTTTTCATACAGGGGACTAAAGAAACCATCAACAAACTGAATAAGCCACCAAGTTACAAAGAACGTCACAGCTATTGGGAAAAGTACCACACTGCAATTTTCGAAGTCAACACTATTAATTTTCGGAGGTAAAATGAGATCTTTACAGCAGTCCAGCAAATTAATTAACATATTTACCATCCTGTCATGAACTTCTTTGAGATCCAACTTTGGAGAATAAAACAACAAGCCTGCACAAAAATAATCGGAATAAGGATCAATTACTACATCTTGATTAAATCTGAGCAGTTCCTAAATTCGTAAACACAAGTTACTGAACAAACAGTCAACGACAGTACGAAAATAGTCCTTTTAGGAACTGGGTATCAGAGATTGCTTGCAAATGTGCCAAAAAAGATCCCAGCCAACAAATTAGACAAAACCCATGTCCAAAAAAAAAAAACAAGAGACATCCATAGTCCACAAATCCATGAATTGCTGAAACTAACAACAACATTTATGGCGCAAGATGAAACCTCGCGAGTGGAGGAATTGGAGGAGGTAGGGGGAGACTTGGCGGGATCCTCGGGATCATCGTGGTTGTTGTCGGGGCGGCTCAACGGAATGGATGTCGAGTCTTTGTCTTCCGCCATCTTCTAGCTTTGTCTCCGGTTGATTCAGTTGAATCAAATTTGGGTTGACTGCGCTTGATTGTGAAGTAATCGACTAAGAAAAGTGTGGAAAATGAGTAGAGATTTGATTTGGTTTCGAAGCGACATTATCTAATTGGGTCATTTATTACACCTCAGCCTTCAAGCACAAGACTTTATTTTGACTTTCTTTTTTGTCTTTGTTTTTTGAAATTGAAGCAAATGACATGCCAGATCTACCTTGTGGAGTGTTGCCGTGTGATGAGTGTCTTATTTGAATTCACCTAGTTAGGTCATATGTAGACATGGCAAAGGGAGTTTGGTCCAGCTCGACTCGGTTTGGTTTTGAATATAACTAAAATTTAAATTAACCTTATGTTTGTTTCTAATTTTATTTTTTATTTTATTTTTAAATTTGATAAAAAAATATGTTTGTTTAAGATTTTAGTTTTTGTTTTTAGTTTTGATTTTTTTCTATTTTCAAAAATTATGAAAACTATAAAAAGTTATTCTTTTTTATTTTTTGTTTTTTAATTTATGATAAACTAAATATATATTATTTAATTTATTAACTTTTAATAAGAATGATGAATAATTTAATTTAATATTATATATTTAATTAATTATAATTATGAATAATTTAATTTTACTTAGTAATTTTATTTTATTTTAAATAA
>JANKOD010000191.1:26022618-26047224 GCA_026284645.1 Erythroxylum acuminatum
TATCTTTAAATTTTATCTAATATGTAATTATCATTAGTAATAAAAATATAACTACATTGACATTAATAACAAAACAAGTTTTTGTTTTTATTTATAAGAAAAATAGAAACAAAAAATAAAAAACTAAAACTAAAAATTACAACAACAAAAGAAACAGAAATGGAACCAAACGTCTCCTAAGTTTAATTCTTTTTTTAAGTAAAGATAGCGATAGATCAAGCTTAGGTTTGGCCATTAAAATAATTAAATTTTAATTTAAAATATCATTGTTTTTTACATTTTGGAAGTATTTAAATCAATTAAATTACACAATTTGAATATAAATAAAATTTAAATGAAATCTTGTATTGAGTGGGAATAGTAATGTGTCAGGTTACGCTCGAGCCCTCACAGGGCAAACTTGGCTTAACCATTACTCTTGGGACTTGAGGCAGCTCAAGCCTGATTCAACTTCGGCCAAGTTGATTAATTAAAAAATATATAAATGATGTTTTTTTTATGCAAAATGACGTGGATTTGATTATACATGTCAGGCCCAAGCTCAGCTTGGGTAGTTAGTCTCAAGATTCGGTCAACTGAAACAAGTTGGACCGAAGTTGAGCCCAATTATCATCTCTAGGTCGGAGAGATATAATGAGCCTAATGTCATCCTTAATCATATATGTATAAGTAAAAGTCATATTAAAAATTTTAGAAAACAAACTTTTATTTGGTCAAATTATTTTGAATAAAAATTAATGTCAATTTTCAAATCTTTCAATAGAATTATAAATATTAATCTCACGGTAATGATTAATAAAAAGGAAGTTATTTTTACAATTTTTAATTACTTTAAAATCATATAGGTCTATTTTTATTATTTTTATTTTATATGTTATTTTAATAGATTAATTTGATTGAGTGGTTGGGATGAATTAAGTTTCAATTTGAGTTTAGATAAGAGAGTTAATTCAAAATTCGTATAATATTATTTTAGTTAACCGTCTAACAAAAACAACATTTCAGTTAGGGCTAACAATTGGGTCGGGTTGGTTGCCTTAGTTTGGTCTCAAGTCTATGGGCTTTTGTTGTGGTTTTTTAAAAAACCAGGCTTACTAGTCTCTTATTAATAAAATAATGTCGTTTTATTTAAAATAATATTATTTTATATTTTTAATTTTAAAAAAATTAACGAAGTGGAGTGTTGCTTTAGCTCAAGCTCAATCAAATCTCAAGCTGAGTCCAAGCCCTAGCAGCTAGAAGTGAGGCTCGAACTGATTTATTGTCATCCTTAATTTTAGTTTGTAAATTAAAAAATTAAAATTACGATAATATTATTTTAAATATTTATATTAAAAAGTATAATTAAGGTTGTTTTAAATAATTATAACTTGAATTTAACTTACAAATTTTTAAAAAATATATATTTTGAATTAAAATTTGATTGGATTTTAAATTTAAATTCATCAAATTTAAATTAAATTATAATTTCTTTTTGAATGTATGAGCTTTTTTTAATTTTGAATTAAGGAACAAAATGTAAAGCTTTAATAAAGACGAGCTTCAAAATTTGGCGCCGACTTGCCAATTCACTCCTCAAAAGCACACATTTTAGAGGGAAAACCGCAAAGCACAAACTCCCAAAATTCAAATCCCCGCCTGATTATTATATAGATATATCAACGCCCGTTTCTCTGAGTGCACCATACCTGTTCGGCGAAAGTACTCTGAGAGACCCAAAATGTACGTAATCAAGCGAGATGGTAGGCAAGAGGCTGTTCACTTCGACAAGATCACTGCCAGACTCAAGAAGCTAAGCTACGGTCTCAGCATCGATCACTGCGACCCCGTTCTCGTCTCCCAGAAGGTGTGTGCTGGGGTCTACAAAGGCGTTACCACCACACAGCTCGATGAATTGGCTGCTGAAACCGCCGCCGCCATGACCACCAATCACCCCGATTATGCCTCTGTGGGTTTGGCGTTTTTATTTCGTCATTTCATTTTACAAGTTTTGTTATCTTGTTTGTTGTTTCTTGGTGGGTTGGTCAAGTTGGTGTCAGAGATGATGATTTGAGAATTATGGGTTTTGATGCGGTCTTAATTCTGTTGGTTTAGTGTGCTTGAGAAGATTCGTCTCTAATGTTTCTGTCACGGTTGTTTTGTTTGGCAGTTGGCTGCGAGGATTGCGGTCTCAAACCTTCATAAGAATACTAAGAAATCTTTCTCAGAGACGTATGTTCTTCTCTTTTTTTCAGAAAAAAAAGTTGTCTATAGAGTTAGCACCACTTTGTTTATGCATCAAACTTTTTTGGCGGGGAATGTTGTGATTGATCTGGGTTGTTGATTGTTGCAGGATCAAAGTCATGTATAAGCATTTTAATGAAAGATCTGGGCTGAAAGCTTCTTTGATTGCTGATGATGTCTATGAGATAATCATGAAGGTCTTGAATTCAAGTATTTCATTTCATATTTGTATGCGGTGTTTTATTGCAAATTCATTGGAATTTTAGGATTTGACATCAGTTTCATGAAACGAAGTAAGCATTGCTTGATTTTGGTATGTGGCACTTGATCTTATTAGTCTAATCTTGTATGTTTCTCTTGCGTCAGAATGCTGCACGTTTGGACAGTGAGATTATCTATGATCGTGACTTTGAGTATGATTATTTTGGGTTCAAGACGCTGGAGAGGTCCTATCTCTTGAAGGTCCAAGGAAAGGTTGTTGAAAGACCTCAGCACATGCTAATGAGAGTTGCTGTTGGAATTCACAAGGATGATGTCAATTCAGTTATTAAAACATACCACTTAATGTCTCAGAGGTGGTTCACTCATGCTTCTCCCACTCTTTTCAATGCTGGGACACCAAGGCCTCAAGTATGTTTTTAGTTTTTCTCTGAATGAACTTTCCATGTTTCTTTTTTAATTGGTTGTGGAAATGAAAAATGATTTTGTTTGTTAAAACTTTTGCAGCTGAGCAGTTGCTTCTTGATCTGTATGAAAGACGATAGCATTGAGGGTATTTATGATACATTGAAGGAATGTGCTGTCATTAGCAAATCAGCTGGAGGAATTGGTGTCTCTGTACACAACATTCGTGCTACAGGAAGTTATATTCGTGGGACAAATGGAACATCTAATGGCATTGTTCCGATGTTACGGGTTTTCAATGATACTGCTCGTTATGTTGATCAAGGAGGAGGGAAGAGGAAAGGTCTGTTCATTGTTTCTTGTTTTTATTATTGTGCTAAATGTGAACTTTTATGGTTTTTCACATTGTCATTTATGATGTTTTTAGGTGCTTTTGCTGTGTACTTGGAGCCGTGGCATGCTGACATATTTGAGTTTCTGGATCTTAGGAAAAACCATGGAAAGGTAGGGTTAAAATAGCTAGATTCTATTCTCAAAAAATTTTGAAAAATAAATTCTAAAAAAAAAAACTAGATTCTCCACATTTTTTCCCCTTTTCTTTTTGTTTTCATACATCTCCTGGTTCTTATCATCATAACGTGAGATCTACTTTCCCCGTGTCTAAGTATATGTGAGTGGTCTATTATTCATTCAGGAAGAGCATCGAGCTCGAGATTTATTTTATGCACTTTGGATACCTGATCTCTTCATGGAAAGAGTGCAAAGCAATGGAGTTTGGTCATTATTTTGCCCTAATGAGGCTCCAGAATTGGCAGATTGTTGGGGTAAAGAATTTGAGGAACTGTACACAAAATATGAAAGAAATGTAAGTTCACTTAACCTTGATCTATGTAATTTTGAATTTGGATATAAATCTAGTAAGGTGTGTCCAGCGGGTTTAGTTTGGCTATTAATACAAATGTATGTAACTAGGGCAAGGCAAAGAAAGTGGTACAGGCTCAGAACCTGTGGTTTGAAATTCTGAAATCGCAGATAGAAACAGGAACCCCTTATATGTTATTTAAGGTAATTGTTGTATCACTTTTGAAATTTTTGCATCCTTTACTCTCTACAGTCTGTATTATGATGTTTTCTCATCTTTGTTTTAGATTTCTTTTAATAATTCTTTTGTTTCTTCAGGATACTTGCAATAGGAAAAGCAACCAGCAGAATCTAGGTACAATAAAATCTTCAAATTTGTGCACTGAGATAATTGAGTACACAAGTCCTACAGAAACTGCTGTGTGCAATTTGGCATCTATTGCTCTGCCAAGATATGTAAGAGAGAAGGTAAGCCAGAGCCATAAATTATTGCAAGAAGTATTTTGTTTTTAGTTCTGTTTGTTTAGAATCTAATTTATCCATTTATGCTTCAGGGGATTCCGATGGATGCTCATCCATCTAAGCTTGTTGGGAGTAGAGATTGTAAAAACAGGTCTTTTGACTTTGACAAATTAGCAGAGGTATGCATTAAAGGGTTTAAAGATGGGTGTTGTGTGCATCTTGAAATTAAAATTTAGCTTAATGTTCTTTCATTTCTCCTTGTGGACAGGTTACAGAAGTAGTCACACACAATCTCAACAAAATAATTGATGTTAACTACTACCCTGTTGAAACTGCAAGAAGATCAAATTTACGACACAGACCCATTGGGATTGGAGTTCAGGGTCTGGCTGATACATTCATTCTTCTAGGCATGGCATTTGATTCACCAGAGGTGACCTATTCTCCAAACTGCTCTTAGTAGTAGTTGATCTGTGAATGTGTGCATGTGTAGACTTGTATGTTAATTATTAGTTTGGATTTCTGATTTGGTGGCTAATTTTTCAATCAAAACTTGTTTCAGGCTCAACAACTTAACAAGGAAATATTTGAAACCATCTATTACCATTCTCTGAAAGCCTCTTGTGAAATTGCTGCAAGAGAGGGCCCATATGAAACATACGAGGGAAGTCCTATAAGCAAGGTGTGTTGACTCTCTGTTTATAGTCACCTTAGTAGATGCACATGAATGCTTGTTCTTTGGAGTGTTTCTATGCTGCATTCTTTGGCTTAGGATGAAGTCTTAATGCTGCTATGATCTTTTGCTAGCTTTCAGATTCTTAGGATTGGACTCAATTCTGCTGCTAGAATATTATGTTTTGGACATTTGTAGGATTTGAGTAAGATACATGGAATTGAAAGTAGTTGTTGCTCGTTTCATTTGATAATGTTAACTTGGTTCTTCTAGATGGGAAGAAAGAATTTCACATGTGCTGACCACAATCTCTATAAATATGTTCATCTATGGAAAACAAATTAGTTTCAATGATCAATTGGTCCAGGGAATTGATATATCCTTCTAAACTGAGACAAGATATTAACTACTTCGGTTCAATTTGTATTGTACAGGGAATCCTGCAGCCTGATATGTGGAATGTTGTTCCTTCAAGTCGGTGGAACTGGGATGTGCTTAGGGAAATGATATCTGTAAATGGGGTGAGGAATTCACTTCTTGTTGCACCAATGCCAACTGCTTCAACCAGCCAGATTCTTGGAAACAATGAGTGCTTTGAGCCATACACTTCCAATATTTATAGCCGAAGGGTTTTGAGGTTCACTATGCCATCATTTTTTGTTTATTATATTCTAGCAATATTTCTTCTTTTGTTCCCTTATCATTCTATTTTTACAGTGGTGAGTTTGTTGTGGTCAACAAACATCTTCTTCATGACTTGACGGAGATGGGGCTTTGGTCTCCTGCTCTCAAGAACAAAATAATTTACGAGGATGGCTCTGTTCAGAAAATTCCTGAAATCCCTGATGACTTGAAACTTATATACAAGTATGCATATGCAATTTTCATGTCCATTGTCTACTTGTTTCCTTCCTCTTGTTTTTGCTATTTTAAGTCCAAAAATTGAGTTTTTTATTTTTTGTTTTCTGCTTCAGAACTGTTTGGGAGATCAAGCAGAAGACCCTGGTTGATATGGCTGTTGATCGTGGATGTTACATTGATCAAAGTCAAAGCCTTAATATACATATGGAGCAGCCCAATTTTGGAAAACTAACTTCATTACACTTTTACGCATGGTCTAAGGTATTTCTTTTATCAATATGGCTCTACCTCTTTGTGTGCAACTAAAATATAGCTGTTTGAGTTTCATGTTCCATTTTTGAGTTGGAAACAAAGTTATATGATATACTTACATGATATTTTACTGTCCCTTTTGTTATGCAAAAGGGTCTAAAGACAGGGATGTATTACTTGCGGTCTCGTGCTGCTGCGGATGCCATCAAATTTACCGTTGACACTTCCGTCCTTAAAGTAATCGCTTGTTACTTGCTGTATTTCAGTTGAATGTTAGAATTTCTTTTAATTCTCCTTGAACAACAATGGCGTTTTTGTTGTAATACAGGAAAAGAAGCAGATGGGTGCTGCCGATGATGATGATACGAAAATGGCTCAGATGGTTTGCTCCCTTACAAATCGTGAAGAGTGCATGGCCTGTGGGAGTTAAAAATGGTTTGATCATATTGGAAAGTGTAAGAACTTGGCATGGTCGATAACATTTTATAGAAGACGTGATGAGTGGGAGCTGTAATATAGAAATCCAGGTACTAGGTACCAATATTATATTATTTCAAGTCTTTGTATATAATTAACCATGTTTGTTGATGTTAATATGTGGTTAAATTTTTATTGGGAGATAGCTTTTCATTTAGGGGTGGCAATGGATTATGCTGGACTTGGCTTTTTTAATGGTTGAACTTGCATTTTTAAAGAACTTTGAACACCAGTTCAAAAAAGGTCGAACATAGTTTGACCTATTAATTTCAGGTCGACTTGGTTTAATTTCTAGTGCTCGGTTCAGTTTGGAATAAGTTGTCTAGGTTGAACTCTGAACTCTAACTTGATGACGTTTGAATCCATTAGTTTCCAGTCAGAGTCTGAAACTTTTGTCATCTCTAACGTCTAGATGTCTGGATGCTATTATGGTTATTGTATGCTTCAAGCCATCATTAAAGACTGTTGATCTGCAACTTTTTTAGATTCGTTGTAATAGTCAATCTTTGAAATTGAGTTTTGATTGTTTCACTTTACTACATGCTTCATAATTTATAAGAGGGCTAAGCCCAAATGATCAAATATTGGATTGTCAAGAAGTAATGGTCAAGGTTTTATGTTTGGATTGTCAAGAAGTTATGCTAAAGGTTTTATGTTTAGAAGTCCGAATAATATAATGCTTTTTATCTATACCTTGAGTTAATTTACTTTATTCGAATAAGTTTACTAAATTATGGCCATATTCATTTTTTGAAAGTTCTTAAATAAATCTGAATTTTCTGTATAAATGAATTAATAAATGAATTAATTGATGACTTTCAAACTTTGATTTTTGGTTGGTCTGGCCCAACTTCACTATTTAAAGCCATGTGCCAATTTTAATGAACATTTCAGTCTATGTAATTAATCGAATGTGCTGTGCATTACCATGGACTTGTATGATGCAACATGCATTTATTTTTTCTTTATTAGGGCATTGAATTTGGGGTTTGTAAGTGCATTGACTTGATGATATTTGATTATCTTGAGTTAAATTTGGCACCTTTACTTAATGGAACTTTTTGTATTGATTAGTAGTAGGAACAGGCCCCACCAATTGATGTGAGGTGAGAATCTTCATGTATTGTTTATAATTTGGTACATCAACAAAGTATTCATTCGAACTAATCTATTAACATATCAAAGTATTGTATTAGGCAGACTTAATTTATAAACTGTTAAGAGTTATTAGATCTTATCAAATAGTGATTATATATATATATATATGCGCGCGCGCATATATTGTAAAATGGTTTCAACAATGAGCGGTGCCTAAAATATTTGCTTAATATAATTGGTCAATTTAATTATAAAAATTTTAAGCTGCTTAATTTTTAAATTAATTTTTAATTTTTTGATTTGATTTATTTAAATGACTTTTGTTCTTTATTATTTAATGACCAATTTTTGTAAATTAATAAGTCTATATCAATTAAAATAAATTATTTAATTTTTGTTTAATAATTTTTTAATTAAATTTCAAATTATTGGATATGAAAGAAAAATCTTTTTTAATTTTATTTAATCTCTTATACTTTATCTTTAAAACATTGATATAAATAATCTCTTCTTGAAAATAAGTATAAATTCTGATTCCAATTGCCAAGCTAATTGTGCTTTTCATTGTAAGAGATTGAAACTACATAAATTATGTATTTAATGGCATTTGCATTTTGGAAAGTTGAGTCTTAGTAGTGAGTTACAATACAACTCAGCAGTTAAATGGATGCGCTGCCGTTCTAGAAGTGAACATCAACCTTTTAATTTAATAGAGACATTTTAGGAATGGAAAGGACAGGGGTAGTGATGCAATTTAAGGATGGCAAAAGAGTGTCTGAAGTTAGTTAGGTAACGCTTACTGGTCCAGTTTTAGACTTTATGTTGAGTTGTTACATAAAATGATGTCTTTTTTGTTTTTTTGTTTTTAATAAAATTCGGGTTGGGTCGTTTGGGAGTTGGTCGGCCTTGGGAGTGGCCAGCCTTAACTATTGTCATCTCTAATGGCATTTGGTTAGGGGGCTTGAGTGTTTAGAAGGGTTTGAGTGAGGTTTAAGTTTAGATTAAGTTTAATTTTTTAACTTAAATTTTGAAAATATTGTTGTTTATATTTAGTATATTTAAATTTTAATTTAAAATTTTAAAAAAATCTAACTTCAAATTGTAATTTAATTAATTTAGATTAAATTTATAAATTGAGTTTGACCTAAATGTGGTCTTTAATAAAGGTACGAATGTTTGTTTAATAGGGGATCAGATCTTTTGTTCTAATTAATTAATTTTTATTTTATTTTATTAAATTTCATCCACACATTTATTTAAGGTTCACATAAATGTACGGACAAAATTAAATAGCATAGGGTTGAAATTCCTTAGCTCCAACCTGTTTGATAGTGTCAAGTTCCCTAATAAATTTGATCTATATACCTTAATAGCATTAATTATTTTCAACAAATTCTAAGATTTATTGTTATTTATGGTGAGTATGACATGAGGAAGAGGAGAGGGTTCCCTCTATTATTATTAACATATAAAAATTGATGAGATGGGAATTTCACAAGGTGAAAATAAAATGTAGAAATGGCAAATAAAAAATGAAAATATCAAATAAGTTACATTAGTTTTCTCTATTCTTAATAACCAATAACCATGCATTAGATGGTTACTTTGCACAAGAGTAATATTCATAAAAATTTATTTATTAAATAATTTATTTAAAATATACAATAAAAATATCATGTTTTCTAATAAGAGTGACAACTTAGTCGGCCGACTTGAAGCAACAACCTTAACTCGACTCGATTTGGTTAAAATTATTTTTTAGTTAAAATGATAAAATGATGTTATTTTTTACAAAAACGATGTAAATTTGTTATTATTTATCAATTTGCTATTATTTATTGAGCCTCCCATTCAGCTGAGCCTAGTGTTATTCAAGGCTTGAATTTTCCAAAACGTTAAGCTCAAGGTTTGCTCAAGTGGTCCTATTGTCATCTTTATATGAACAAACTAAAAATGAAAAAGATAATAGTCCATTGTGCCCATCATTACACATATTTTTGATTGGACGAAGAACCGCCTTAGACTTGTTCTAAGTCCTTCAAGCATTCCTTCCCTAAAGAAGATCATCCAAGAAGGTGAAAATGATGTCTTATCCTCTTTGAAATCAAACTTCAACCTTTTCTTACTCACCATGTCGTTGTTCTAAGATCTTTTTGTGAACAATCACACGTCTTGTCCAAGGGCTATGAACCTTAGGAATTTTAGTACCTAAACTTAAAAGATCAACTTTCGATCGTACTCTACGAGAAGTATACTTCCGTACATTTGTTGAGAATGTGCTAATAAAACAAACTACCGAAGACAATCTCTTTGTAAGTTAAGGTTGCATATATTGACTTTTTTCGGCCGACTTTCGTAAAGGAAGGAGTCTTTCGTAAAATAACGAGTCTTGTGAACAAGTCTCGAAATTTATTAATTTTTTATATAAAGAAAATTTTAAAAAAAATTTACGAAACTATAAGATTTGAAATTGTTATCAAAATCATTGATAGAAAAGCTTTTGAAAATATCTAGAAGCAACTTTTCTATTTTTGTTAGATTGACCAAAACATCATGATTCCAAATTTTGAAAGGATGATTGGAGTTTGTGAATTGTAGAAAGCAGCCAACCGTGGACTGTTCAGCACCGGAACAAAAACCAATGACTTACATGTTTAGGAATTGACTCTTACTTAGGGTATGGAGATGACAACTTGAATCTTTATTCCACACGTTTTTACTTCAGTTTACACTCTTCCTAACCCATCACACATCAGTGCTTTTTCCATTAAAGTCTTCGTTAAGAACAAATACCATTCCCATTCTATCATCTTTATCCATTTCAACCTTGATTTATACGATTCGAGCTTAATTTTGATTATTTTTTAATTTAATATCTTAAAAATGACATTATGTTTTAAAATTACTTTATTTTTTAAAAATTTAAAATTTAAGTTGTATTAAGCCGAACAGTCAAAACCTGAACTCGATTCGAAACTTAAAAATAAATGAACAACTCGAGTTCAACTACTCAAAATCTATTTAAATTAGAGTGAATTCGTTAACTTCGAATTAAGTAGGCTAAAAACGAACTTAATTATCGAGTATATAATAATTAAATAAACAACATAAATTATTACAAAGTGGAAATAATTAATTTCAATAGAATATTTTTCTAATCTTATCAATAATATAACCTCTGCCCAATTAATCAATAACAGAACAATTAAGCAATTTACTAGCACAAGCATGGTGGATGATGGAGCACGTCCAATCAGAACTTAGGGTGGGCCTACACAGAATGGGGGCAAGCAGATAATGTTATGATTAAAAAAAAAAAGAAAACCGCGTTTCAGTTGACTGTGGTCAAACGTTGACCGAGGACCTTCTGTTTTGGTGAAACACCGTTTACGTAGTCCACTTAAGTACCTCTACTTTTGTAATTGCTTTCTAGTCTTCTCAACTTTTATTATATATATATATATATAGTTATTTATTTATTATTTAATTTTATATTCAGGAGTGAGTTGATATTCATTCTTAATGGATTCTTAATACTAATAAACCTGGTTCAGTCTGAATTTGATGGGGCTGGACGCCGTTGTTGGGATCCATAAGTCTGGGTGACTTTAGCTAGAGAATATCTGCAAAACAACAAAAGGCACGCCAGGAGTTAATTGCCGACAGGCCCCTCCAACGCTCAAGTTAGTCGTTTAGTGAGGGTTTAGGTGGCTACGAATAGAGAATATCAGGATTCTAATGTTGTACCCGTCTCGTGAAGAAATAGTGAACTTATATAGTAAATACCTGCCGAATTTAAGTCACCATCTAAAAATGGGACGTTTATGTCTGGGCCTGGACCTGGACCTAGCAGGACCGACCTAACCATACTTAAATCTACTTGATCTAACCTCTACTCTATTTTATATTTCAACTCTTAGCTTTAAATGTTAGGGTTACTTTGGTAAAATTTATAATAAATAATAGTGAGGATATTCATTCGAATCACAGAAATAGTCTTTGTAAAAATGCAGAAAGAAACCCGTGTATAATTGGTAATTCTTCATTGCCTCTCACAAAGCAGGGAGCTTATTGTACCGAGGTTTGCTATCTGTAAACATATTTTTAAAAAAGATTAAATGAAAAAAGAAATTTTTTTATATTTATAATTTTAAGATTAGATATCAGAAATAATTTATAATCCTTAATTTCACTTGTATTGTTGAGAATCAACTTAATTTGACATTCTTAATTAACCACATGGCCTAATTCTCATAGTGCTCTACTCATTCTGCATTATGTTGAACTCGGATTACAAGTGGAAGGTCTTCCACTAAATCACCACCTTTTGTGTTCAAACACAAACATAACGTGATTAAGAGAATGGTAAAATTTAAAGTAATTAATGAAAGAATATCAATATTGAGATTATGTTATTCTTACCATATTCCTACTTTTTTACGGGATGTTGGAAATAATTTTTTACTAATTAGAAGTAAGGTTACGAATACTGATTTTTGTAAGTTTTGTTTTAGCGAAACATTTTACTGGATTGTTGTTGTTGTTGTTGCGTTGTTGTTTCAATATAAGACTTTGTATCATTTCTATTTTTAGTAAATGGCATTATAAAAATGGGTATTTTTAATTAAAAAATCAGCAAAACAAAAAATGAGATTTTTAATTTTGACAACGTTCAACGTTTCAACATCTGTATTATTACGAGGCAACAACTTGCTTAGCTTCACGTCGAAGAAGCTGATCACGACCGACTTTATCAAGGCTGGCTTGGGTTTCTTAAGATCTGTCTGTCTTCGTTGGCCTATATAAGTGTCCTTTTGAAGAACCCTCGAAGGGTTTTCTTGTATAATTCTGAATCTTCATATATATATATATAAATATATATGTGTGTAACTTTTATGATTTGCATGTGTTTGCTTTGTTTTTATGATTCTTGTTTCGGAGCAGCTGATAGATACGTAAGAGTTAAGTGTGTGTTGTGAAGGTGGCGGATCGAAAAGAGAATAGTAAAGCTGTTGGTGATCAGCAGCTAGATGATGTGGACATTGAAGAATGGATTTACAGGCCATTGAAGCAACTTCAAGCTCCAGATAACCAGGCACGACTGTCTTTGCTTTCTGGGGTGAGTAAGGAGAGGGAGATGGCGGCTATGGTGTCTGCTCTGACGCATGTGGTGTCCGGTGATGTCCACGCCGACAAAGACCCTTTGACGGCTTCAACTGAAATTCTTATCACTTCAAAGAGAGAAAGAGAACAAGTGGAAGTTGGACAAGATGACAAAAGGCTTCGTAATGTGTCAGGCGACCATGTAGGCTCAAGCTCATCTTCTGCTTCTGCTGATCGAGGTAAGCTGAGATTATATCTTTGCTTGTTCGTATCTGAGTTTGTTTCAATTTTTTTTTTCTGAATTCATTATAGGAGTTTCTTGCTAACATATAAACATGATCTTTCAGGTTGTGTGTTGTCTGTTCTGAATCCTGAAACTTCCTTGTAAAGATTGCTCTAGTCTAAAGTCGTCTTTTACAAGATATGTTTTTCCTGACCTTCATAGCAAGTTTTGTCTTTTAATTAATAGGAAAAAGATCTTGAAAATGATAAATAATAAAAAATTATTTTTATTTAATAATTATAATCATTAAATACTAAGATTTGTATGCATTAAATCCGTACAGAATCTAAGTTGATGAGTTCCTTTATTAATTAATGCAACATTTTCTGCCATCTTTCCTGGAGCTTAGTGCTTGTTCTATGTAATCAAAACGAACTTGTCTTCTTCTTCTTAAATATTTACAGATAGTCAGGGTTCAAGCCGAGGCACAAGCACGATATCAGCAGCAACTCAAATGGCGTTTACTCCAATCTATGAGCATCATGAAACATACAACGAAGATCCAAGAAGAAAATACAGAGGAGTGAGGCAAAGGCCATGGGGCAAGTGGGCGGCTGAAATAAGAGACCCATTCAAAGCAGCCAGAGTTTGGTTAGGCACTTTCGATACTGCAGAAGCTGCAGCTAGAGCTTATGATGAAGCTGCTTTCAGGTTCAGAGGCAACAAAGCTAAACTAAACTTCCCTGAAAATGTCAGGCTCATACCATCTAGCTCCAATCTAATGACAACCCATTTCAGTATTTCTGATTCTCCGAATACCCTTTTGTCCATTCCAACATCTACTCAGCCAATAGTTCACTCTCAGGCTTTTCACAATACACAAAACCTTGAGACTCCAAGAGATTATGTGAGTAGCGATTCCCAGTTGGTTTTGGGTGTTGGTGGTTATCACAATCAACCAACGAGTCTCTATGAGCAAATGTTGTCGTCTTCTTCAATCCCATCTTATTTTCACCCTTCTCCTTCATTTGCTTCTTCTTCTAGTTCTTCATCTTCTTCTGCACAACCAGCTACCTGTTCTTTTCCTATGCATTGGCCAGATCAGCCTTCCGGTGACTTCAGATCTGACATCACCACTCAGAGTGTTTACCCAGATTGCCCGGTGCCTCAGTGGTCAGATTGCAGTAACCATACTTCTTCAGGATAATTCATTACATCTCTCATTTGCTATCGTCATGTAGTAGTTTTACGAGTTTGCTTTTATTTTTGTTACCATTGTAGTAGTTTGACATCATCTTTATTCGGATTGGACAACACATTCTCTGCTCAATGTGGGTAGCAATTCTTTATAAAGGAAGTCTACGCAGAAAGCTCTTTTGTGCTAATCTACAAGCTTGTAAAAGCTTTTCTCAAATGCCTCCGAAAACACATCCTTAGTCTAAGATTACAAAACAAATTGATGCAAAAGTGTAAAGAGTTGCTCAACTAACCATTGACGGGCATTGAACAAAGACTAGCACAATTGTGACATACTGAATAAATCAAAACAACTAAATGAAGTTGTAATTATGCGATCAAGTTCGTTCGGGATTTGGTCAGGTATAACAAACTATTAATGCGTAATGATTAAGTTGGACGAGTTAAATTTGAGACTCGATTAACTATGACAAAGTATAATGCAGGTAAGCTCAAAATCCAGTCAGTCTAGAATTTTTTCAGCTAAAGTGGTTCTGATGGAGGGAAGGTGGCAATTTAGCTGATGATTGAAACACCAAATTGCATTTGAAGTTTGAGAAGTTTGAGTTTACTCCTGCTGATGTCATTTCTAGTTGTCTACTTGATCGGAACTGTAAGCATTATCAGAAAGTTTCAGGCCACCGCCCCATACTTCATCAATAAGGATTGAAGTAATTGGGAATAAAAGAACTTAAGAAGAACAAGCACGGAGCAGGGAAAAAAGCAACTGAAAGGTATTTTGTCTGTCAAGACTTTGCCAACATAAGCTGATCTGTTTCAAATAATCTCAGGCCATCAATGCCTAAATTAGATTTCAATGGAAATGCTTCTCAATGACAAATGACAACCTAAAGAATATTTAAGACTCACCAGCTGCCTATGAAATAGGACTTACCTGCCAGTTGCAAGGAGAATGAGTTATAAGGATATATCTTAATTGAAGAACTTGCAAGGCTACAGAGAGAGGAGTAAAAGAAGAGATTCTGCGATTAATCAGCAGCAAATTAAGTTATGTATCAATCTTCAGGTCTAGAATGCACGACCTACATCACCATGCCGACAAAGGCAAGAAACAATCACTTGACGGAAAGCAACATTACACTCTGCAGGAATGTGATTTCAGTCATTTGTTCTGCAAAACAAAGAACACTTAGGTCAACAATTAAACCTTGACATACTTTTCACCTAAAAAATGACTAGTTTCCTCCACTGAACTTGCAGAGTAGGTGTACGGTTGGGACTGAGAGCTATACCTGCATCGATGACAGAGAAATCATCGCTTTCAGATTTTAAGAGCTGCCTTGTGGACCATGGTTTCTTTGTGTATTTGGTGGCAACTCTTTTCAACGAGATCAAGCAGCTTCTCCAAGTCCACTGCCCACGAGTTGAGAATGTCATTGCCATTTTTTGCTACTTGGAAACAGACAATTCCTATTGGCCTGTCAATCTTTGCCACCAATGCTTTGGACACAACCATATCTGAAAGATGCTTCTCTGCTTCCTACATAGCAGCGAACAAAATCTTAAACAATAATAGAAGGCAGGGACTGGACTCGAGGTAACCATGACAACAAAAACACAAAACAGCATAGAGCAAAAAGATCCCAGGATAAGCTTGGAGGTTAATCGGTCGTGCCATTTGCAAAGGTCTCTCCAAGTGATTATTTAAGTTTTAGGAAGTACAGTTTGAGAAGATATTCAAGAGCAATGGTTTCTGGAGGATATGAGAAGGATCAGACTTAAATCACAATGCCTGTGCTGCATTACTAGTTATGCTATTCAAAATATCAGAATATAATAAACTGTTTTTGATCGGTCGAACTTAATAAAAAAATGATGAAAGCTATAGTTCTGAGCACTACTCTGTGCAAAAGAAAGCTTGAGATTATGCAAAAAGATTAGATGCTAAACAGCATATACAGAGATAAGACGACCAATCTTCCAACTAGCTGGGTGCTGGTTACTTGAAGTGAATACATTTTAAAACGTCTAGAAAGGTAACGCAGGTAAAAAACAAAGATGAGCAAAATTATGTCACCTCATGAACACCGCATCCATCCGCCAATAGTCACCACTACCCCACCCCAAACACAATAGAAATATCACTAAAAGAGAAGTTGAGCTGAGACGCACCTGGATACTGAGACATAATAATTCGGCAAGTCTCTTCATGGTAATCTTTGAGTAGTACTTGGAGACAACAAGGATATTCTGAAAAGTGTTTAAGAACATCCCAGATAAATATGACAAGAACTATATCAGGTGCAAAAACGAGAGAAGTTGTTTTTATGTGGGGAAGAAACATTACATGTTCAATTATCCTCTGCCTTAAATCTTCAGCTGCTTTGTCACCCAAAGACCCTCCCAACAAGTTAGTCTCATTTTCAAACTCATCCTTGTAACAATTCCAAAGAGAGGTCCACTGAATGACCTCCATTGTGACCAACTGCTTCAACAGCAACCTACCCAAGAAAATTGCATAGGATTAATTGAAAAATCGTTTTAGTGAAGACAATACTGAATAGAATTAAGACAATACTGAATAGAATTAAGACAACACAGACACACATACTTGAACTTTGGAAGTTCAGAAAGATTCTTATCTTCCAAGGTGGAATTTAGAAGGCTTGACTGCATTGGGTCATGTGGCGACAGTACCAAATACCAACAAATTTTCCTCAACACCTATATATTATAAGAAATTAGAGCACTCAAGTAGAATTCATAGAATCACAGCAGGAATAAATAGAAGATACATTATTACCGGAATCCATTGTGCTGGATTCTCTTTGACAGATGGAATCTCATAAATTGCCTTGTAGCATCGGGAAATTTCAAGGTAGTCATTGTTATGGGTGTAATATCTAGAATGAAAAGACAAAGTACAACATTAAGATACACCAACAAGAACAATATCACGACCACTAAGCACAACAGTTAAATTTACAGTCCACAGCACAGTTAAGCCCCAGGAAGTTTCCCAAAGTTGTGATAAGAGAACATATGATTCCTTTGGAAGAAAATAAAAGGGAGACCTTGCCTTGTTAGGAATTACCTGGATAGAGATTTCATTACACACAGAATGATAATTGAAGAGAAAATCAATCTACAAAATAAGTGTGCCAACAAAATCTCAAAACTTAATACATGGATCACATATGCATATATTTTAATTCCTTTTAGTTTGCAGAATCAGAAAACGTGAAATCACTTGGGTATCCCATCAGACAAATATTAGAAAACTTGAAAGTTCAAAACTTTTATTTTCTAAGGACATACACAGTGTACACTCCAACTCAAGGCAAAGGTACTTACCCCAGGGGATGAGCTTCAAAAGGAACTATTAATCTTCATATATGACCCCTCATCATCCATAAATAAGGAGCTAAAAGCATTCAAGGGTAAATGGAATGTATCCCTTTTTTCATAGCACCCCAAAAGATTAGAAAGCATTATCATGAAATGCAAATACTTGTCTATCATTCATCAAAATTTTATAGTTGCCATAAACAAATCTTCGCTGTGCTCAGAACACCAAGTAAAACACCACCTCATTCTTCAAATGTCCAAGGAGTTCAAACACATAATGTTGGGTCACAAAACCTAGGCCACTACACAGAACAATATTTACAAACACACTGGACTCACACTTCTAAACATCCAAACATGCCAATTCCCTTTGTAACAAGAGGATGAGTACTAACGCAATTATAGAATTAACACATATGAATAGATGAACTGCTGAAAGATCCAGTGGCAAAGCTACTCATAATGCAGAATATTGTTATGCCCCACACAAATACTTACAAGTAACACAGGAAGTTCAATAACACAACGAAAAATTATAATAAGCAATATGAAAATAAGAAAGAAACTGGGAAACCACATACCGGATCATCAATTCATAGTAGATTCGTTTTAACTCCAAAATTGATGGTATGTCGGCTGGAGCTTCTTCGACGACATTGTCACCTTCCTTTGGCTTCTTCTTTTCTTTGGAAGGATCAACATCAAAGACTCTAGGACTGATCTTCCTTGAAAGAATTTGCGCACGAACATAATCTTGGCGATCTAGGCAAAGTCTTACCTGCCAAACATTGCCCACAAAGTCCCATTTCATTAATATGCATACAAACAAACACTTAATCCTAAAAGGGCAACCAGGCAACCACATTGTTCTGGACCCATAAGAGGATCCAGATTGTTAGTATTTTCCATAAAGTGGTTATCTTAAGTGCCAAACCTTCAAACTTGCTTGCAAGTCAATGCTTGTACGACTGCACAAATGCCCCTACTCAGTGAAATTTAAAAGGCCCAAATTTTTAGAAAAGAAGTTACATACTTGTTCAAGAATAAAAGCAATTTTCTCTGTTTTTGCCATAGCACCAAAAGTTTCCACCTGGGGTAAAAAAATATCAGTAAATTAGTGCATGAATAACTGTACATCAAAATAAACATAACAAAGGCAGGTAAATGATATTACTAATCGGCACAAACTTACAGCAACTTCTTGCATCAGTTCTGCAGCTTCAGCAATAAGTCCCTGTTCTTCCTTGATCTTTGCCAATTTTTTGATCAACCGTGCTCTCTCAATCTCAACATATATCTATACCAAATCCAATATTATTACCACTAGATATGAACAAGAAGCATGTTTTTCTATGTTCAATGAAACAAACTCAAAACGTTATCAGCGATATCACCTTTCCAGCAGAGACATTGTTAAGTGTCTTGATTAATTCAATGCGCGTCTCAAGATCCGGAGTCTGATCGATATACTGCATTGCTTGCTGCACCATTGCAGTTACAGCCTGTACAGGAACCAGACACCCAATTAACAAGATCAACAAAGACACTCTTCCCAAAAGATCCTTTTCGACCACACAAAACCATAGGTTGATACAAATTTCATGATATATTAATAGCAAAACCGAAACACGACCTGTTTGAGTTGACCGCGTTTTTTAGAGAGAAGAAGGATCTGGTCGTTAAGAGTCTTCCAATCTCTGGCATCGAAGCACAGCTGAAGTATTTCTGTTACGGCCTTTTTCGTCCCGACGACGTCGCCGGCGAGCCTCATTTGCTTTTCCACATTCTGTAACTGCTCGATCGCAGTCTCCAAATTCGATTTCCCGTCCTAATTTTAAAAGCACAACAATATCAAAATCAAGATCATTCGAACACGAAATATGAGAGAAATTGCAAAGACTCACCATGAACTATATTGACCGTAGTTGCAGAGAGGATTGATAGAGAAGAACCCTAAGGAGTGTGTAAGAAGTAGAGAAACTTGAGGAAGGCGATTAAAAGAAGAGACGAAGCACTTTTTGTCCTTTAAATATGTACAGAATATAGAGCTACGAGCCCGGTTCCCTTATTCACTTCCCACAAAAAGCCCAGTCCGGTCCAATGTATGGAATTTTTAAAATTCTTCATTTCTTGAATTTTGTAAAATCTTGAAAAAATGGACTCGAAACACAAGTACTGGTCCATTGTTTGGTGCGACATCAGGGGATGAGAGCCCATAAGAATGTTGTCCAAACCCAAGTAGGCGAACAAAATTTCTTGACACAGCCGTAAACCCTAATTCCCATCCAGTTCCCGTGCGTGCGTATATATATATAGATACATATGGCCCCGAGTTGGTCATTATTGTTTCATTTGACTGCCGGGGTTTCACTTTTCTTGTTATGTTGATCCGTAATCGTTTTCTTCTATGAATATCTCGTTGAGTTGTTTGATTTTGAAACATGGGTTGCTTTGATTTTAGATTATAGTTATGTATCTGAGTTAATCATATTGATGCTTTATTAATTGTTAAGTGTTTGACTAAAAGTCAGCTCCTTTATCAGGGATTGTACTGCTTTATGGATGAACAAGTAACTATTTTGTGTCCAGAAAAGTTCCATCTTGGTGAATTTTGTGGTACGAAGGATACTATTATGTCTATCAAATGTATTGTTGATTTATTGATAATGTAGAGTTGAAGGTCAGGGATGATAAATTTTAAGGCTTGTTTCTCAAAACATTCGCAGTGGCCGCCCAAGAGCTTTCGCCTTCGCCAGGCTTGAGAGCTTGTGCTGTTTTCATCCTTCCTTGGATGTCTGAGACCTTCGTATTTCAAGTGTTCATGAATATTGCTTTCACTAGATTATTCATGAAGTGTAGTCCTGAAGGATGATCATTATTCTTTGTTTGTCTAACTTTGGAGATGTAACCCATACCATAACTTTGTCTTGAAGGATGGTCATTATTCTTTGTTTCTCATGGTTTCCACTTTTTATACAATACTTATCTGGCAATGGATGCATTTATGTATATAGATGTACAGGATGTGTGTTGTATTGGTGTCCTCTTTTGCACTGTCAATCTGACTTCTTGTATCTCTGTATCACCTTGACTCATGGTCGTTAGCAATGGTGAGTCGCCAGATCTTAACTATGGATTATCTGAGTATAATTGCTTCTTTTGTATTGTCATTCATATTTGTGTTAGTTTCTGTAAATGCTCCGTACTGGTGATGGCAGAGCATTATGATGATAGAATCTATCCGATAGATTTCATGACAGGATAAAAACCTCCTACTCATACTGAATGCTCCTCGCCAAATATGGTTTTGTTTTGTTTTTTTTCTTTTTTAAGTGATGCTATTTAATTTTCAACTTGAGTATTTGCGGTGAGAGTTGCTTACCATCTGCAATTTGAATTTAACATTACCATAGCACGATGAGGATTTATATCACTTGAGATCTATGGATCCATGGAATATGCTATTAATTTCTAGTCCTTTTCATTCTGAGTGCTTTTGGTTCTATTTCACACAGGTTTTTGGTTAGGGTTGTAAAGTGATTCAGGGGCAAAATTGAGAGTTCTTGTTTCTCAAAAGATTCACAGAGCTTTCGCCTTATGCCTTTTGCCAGGCTGGAGAGCTTTTGCTGCTCTAATCATTCCTTGGATGTCTGATAAATAGAAGGATGATCTTCAGTTTCAGGATAGTTTTCTGTGTAGTTCCTGTTCTTAGGTTTGGCATATCTAGGTGTATATTTGTTTGTAGTGACCTATGTTTTTGTTTCATTAATGATAAGTGAGAACCCATGTTTCTCAAAACTTTTCATGGATGATTGCAACCTCTGTGCTTGATGTCTATTCAGTCTCTCACTCCATTCGAGCTGGTTTATTTTGTATTTTCTTGTGTATAACATACTTTTGATATCAATATATGGTTGAATAAAGAAACGGATCCGATCTACAGCACTCATATTTCTGAGGAGATTCTCCTAACCTCCGGACTCTTGAATCGATTGCTCCAATTTGAACTCAGAGTAGGCCCTGTCTCCATCGGTCTATACAACTCACCTTGTGCATTGCAGTATGTGATGATGACAAGATGAAGTCTTGATTCCTTTTCCAGGAGTAGCTATTAAAACAATTTTATCCTTCTCACAATTCTCACAATTAATAATAATAATAATCTCACAATTAATAATAATAATAAGATAATTAATTTCGTATAATAAAATTAATAATAAAAATAATATTATTAATAATACTAAGAATAATAATAACTAGAAAATTTATAACAATTAATAATAATAATAATAATAATTAATAATTAATAATAACAATTACAATAATAATAATATGTATAAAATAAATTGACTTATTCTTTTCTTATTTTAAGTTTATATTTTTAAACCAAATGTTGAATAGAAATTCTTTCTGTATTTTATTCTCTAAATTAAACAAAGTAATATTCATTATATTCTATTCTTCATCTTTTCTACTCTTAGGAATAATTATTCAATTCTCTATTTATTTCTTTCTTTAAACCAAACAAGTCGTAACAGTTTTAGTTTTTATTTCAGTGTTATGTCGCTTTGTATTAGGCCACTAACAGTGGTTGAATTTATGTTTAACTTAAACACCAAAAGCTACATGAACCTAATTTGAACTTCAATGCACTTTAAACCTTCTTGACACCATTGTTTCTATTTAGGTTACCAAATATAGAAAAAAGGGCAAACTCTTGTTTACAAGTTCCATACTTTGCGAAGGTCGGGAGATGGTCATTAACATTTTACAACAAGGCCGTTTTCACAATTGTGATTTTATGGTTACAAAGGAGTAACTTTACTTGTAGTTGTCTCAAGTTCGCCCTCTAATCATTAATATCTAATACAATCAAGTCTCTAATCCAAATTTATGTCAACAAAGGTGGTACTCAGGTTATCTCTAATCATAGATATCTAATTAGATCAACTAAACTTGTATTTGATTAGTAATCAAGCACTGTTTATCTAAATTTAGGATAGTTAACTTCATGCAATGGTTTCTTTAACTATTTAATATTTATTATTTTGTATTAGTTGACTTTGTTAATAAATTATTATATATTATTTCAAATTATTCCGTAGCAATTAAAATATATATTTTTTAAGTCGCATCATAGACATATGTTCATCATAAAACGCTTTAACAGTACCACCTTGTTTAATAGTGTAATGATGTTGAAATTTCTTTAGAAGTCAATGTCAAGGTTTCAATTCTCTCTTTTCTCTATGTCTTATCTTTAACAAATGAAGAACTAGTAACCATATTGAATGAAATACATGAATCTCATTGGCATTGCAATTTAAGATCAAATTTTCGATCAAATCACATCATAAAATAATATTTTTTAATTTTTTAAGAAATTTATCTAAAAGATTAGTGACATGATTAATAAAATATTTCAAATAATAGTCGATTTAGTGACGTGTTTTGATATCTTTATATCGGCCTCAGATCTTCTGTCCAACTTTCTTTGTACCAACTCTGTCTCATTAATCTTAACCATTCATTTATGTGGGTTCCATATAAATGGATGATTGAGATTAATAGGACAGGGTTGGTACAGAGAAAGTTGGACAGAGGATCGATCCTGTCTCATTTATATCCGATGATCAACAAATTCAACTTCGCGTTGTTCATAGAATTCCGGGTCTAATTCGAACCAATCAAAATTAACGATCGTCAAGGAACCATGGATAAACATAATGCAAAACTTTTCAAGTTTTTTGTATCATTCAAACCAAGAGTGAACTCTCTACCAAAGATACAAAAAGGTAACTGCACACTCTTAGTTCTGTAACCAAGGTATGATATCTATACTATAGCAATTTACATCTTTAAGCTGCTTCTAGCTACCTGCTGCTACTCCTACTACGAACAGTCAGTTTTCTGAAGCCTTGAAGCAATCTAAATCACAAGAGACCTCATGAAGGCTGCACCCTAATAGCTGACTATGGCTACACATGCTATACACGATGTGGTATGGTTTTGTTTCTATTACTGGGTATAGGTTCAAAATCGTGTGAAGATAGGAACAAGAAGAATATACCAGGACTTGTATAGTTCACTCACTCAGCCCATTTTCTCCATTTCAGTTATGAATTGGAGGCTTCTTTCTTGCTGGCGTGTAATCCATCCCCACCAATTCATCAGGATCTGGCAATCTTTTATTTCCTTGTGGTATCTGAAGATCGTTCTGGTCCTTCTTTACTTGATGATTATCAGCTTCTTTTAATAGCCTCCGAGCTGCAGAAGTTTTGAGTCATCAAATTTTGTTAAGTTATAAGCTTCAAAACAATGTCAAATCTCTGAGTTCTTGAAACACAAACATGGGATGTGATCAAAAACTAGATATATTCATTAACTTACCAGTCACAGCCTTGGACACGAAGCAAAGAAGAAGAAAGGCCACAAGAAGCAGATGCTTAGATGAAGTCTTTGCCATATTAAAGAGGAAAACAGTTCTGGGTTTTATCTCAAACTTGTTGGTTTCTCTAGCTAGCTAGCTAGCTACTTTAGGTTGGTGTTTATATACAGAAACCAGGAGTCCTACTAGTGCCTTGCTACCTATATGCTTGGACATGTCTTCCCATGGAATGTGACCTTTGAGTTTGTAGTAACTCTACGTGAGCCAAAGTAGGTCTTGTAAGTGTCGATATCATTGTCTCCCTCCTGTCTCTGCATGAAAGTGCTAGCAGAGACAAGACTCGTTTTAGATCAGCGACTTTCTGCACATTGTCATATACAGTTAGGATAGGTCACTCTGTGTCTGTATAAATAATAAAATTAAAAATATATCATAGGTAATGCACAACATCCTCTGGGGCTCTTCGTTGGAGAACCGTAAGCAGCATCTGGTCAATTGGGAGTCGGTATGTCGGCATAAGAAAGAGGGGGGCCTTGACATCAAGCGAATCAGATCTATGAACGACGCCTTCTTAGCGAAATTGGGGTGGGGTTTGCTTTGTAAACCCACGGCGCTTTGGGTTCAGATCCTCCGGGCGAAATATCGGCTAGATCCCCACCACCTTCCCCTCACTCTCTCTAGGACTGGGGCTTCCGCTGTTTGGCAAGGGATTTCGGCGGCCTGGAAGTGGGTCCGACAAGGGACACCTTGGACTCTGGGCAACGGCCGGCGGGTGTTATTTTGGATGGATACCTGGCTGGACGGGTGGGCCCCCTT
>JANKOD010000191.1:26080406-26096215 GCA_026284645.1 Erythroxylum acuminatum
ATATGCAACAATGTGAGTATATGTTATGTGACATGATGTGTTGCATGAATTGGGTGAACCATCGATGATGGTTCCTCGCTGAGTTTGCAAACTCATCCAAAATTGCAACATATTTTTCAGGACCGAGAAGAATACCCCAGTAGGCCACGGGCGTATAACAACCGCATGTGAGTAAAAAAAGTGATCGGGATCAGTTCGCGTCTACATTAGTGTCTAATACAATTGTATTTTCTGAATTTTTGTACAAATGATTAGGTCAAATTGTAAAATCAATGGACTGTAATAATTTGAATTCATAAAAAGGGCCCCCATAGTCATTGTATTTTACTGGTGATTATGTATGTTTAAAATCTTCCGCATAGTGTATGTTTGTGTTTTAAAAACAAAATTTATAATGAGTTTTGACTGAGTGATGTAGCACGCCATCCTTGCAGGGCACGGACTCCGATATCACCATCGATGTCGAGTTCGGGTCACGCGGGAGTGGGGTGTTACAAGCCATTTGTCCTTCATGCAAGCTATCACATGTCTCTAACATGTCAAGCCATTTGTCACTAAATAATTAGTTCATGTGTCTCACTATAATTGGTCCATATTTCGACATTTTTTCTAGTCCAAAAATTATACCAAAAATTTCCAAAATACCTGAAATATTTTCAAAATTTCCCAATCAACTTTAATCGCATTAATAACTCAATAATACTCGATGAATGCATGTACACAGTACAGTCATATTAATGTGCAAAAATGTGCATGCCATATTTAACTTAAACAAGATATGCATTTTCTAGCTTCTCAGTAAATTCTCATATTCATTATTCAAGTCTTATCTTGGGTAATAGGATGTTACAATATTCCCGACATAACTAAGTCATTTGCAGGTACAACTAATCTCGACACTGACCCATGTCCAAATGCAGAAGCTACTTCAACTAGACTAGCTAGCTCTCCTCTGAACCTAAAAATTAACGTTACAATTTTAATGAGTTTTGCGAATTCAGTGAGTGAACCATCACCGAAGTGCTCACTCAAAACAAAAAATAAACATCATAAGTATATAACACAGTTCAATTAGTATCTCACATCATTCAAAATCAAATCTTATATATCACATGACTCAAAATTTAGTACTTAATCACAATATACATCATATTTCAACTAGTCCATTATGAATACAAACATTTCATATAATCATTTCATAGTAATTCAATCATTCATATCATCAACATGTACACAAGCATTGCATATCATTATATCTACTCAATTTAGTCATTCTTTACAATCAGTCACATGATACATGTAATGATATATATATGCAAATGCACATGAGACTCCACTTTCATTTTTATTTTGTTGTGATCAAGCCCTATTTAACTGTCCTATATCTCTTGTGGATACTGGGCTCATTTCAGATATTGTCTCGTACCCATTGTAGATTGGGATCATTAATCATTGAGTCTGTGGCTCTTTGTACACATTTCTTGAGTTTTAAGCTCTTTTTCACGTTGGTCATTCAAGTCACAACTCCTTTATCTGATCATGCATATTCATGTGATGGAATGTATCATTTCACATAATATGCTTTCAATAACTTTCATTCAGTGTGTATAGTCATTTAACATATTCATTGGATCTGAGTCCAGCATTCAACATACAATTGAGAACACCTTTTCCATATTCACATACATTTAGAAAGCACTTCCAATACAATCCCGAATATCAAACTCCTCGGACCAATAATGTCTGGAATTATCACATTCATATCAGTAACAATTCAATAATTGACATTAATCAAAACTATTCAATCATAGTGAAAAAACATCTAGGTTAACTCACAGTATACTCCAGATAAGCTATTGTCTTGGTGACCCAGCAATGTCTGGATGCTGGCGATATACTTGTGCTTCTTTAATCATGCAATACACACATATAGTTCACACATTACTAAGTTGATCAATCATATGATTATTCAATCATACACATGTTTATATGTGTGTTATGTTCAATGCATGCTCAATTGACTATCAAAGGTATGTATCCTTATTCATAAGTCTTGGTCATTCATTCATCATAGCTTGTATATATCTAGTTTGCAATTAGGTTTATGCTTTAAGTAAGTTTGGTTATCCTCAATTCATCAATCCTTTCCTAGCATTATATATTCACACAATTTCCCAGTTCTCATTCAACCATATCTATTTCATTACTTATATCCTTTGGATTACATTTACATTCATAAGAACATCTTTATACTATTAATAACTCATACTTCCCAAATTCATATACATTAATATCAAACAATCCATTCCTTAATTTATAATCTCAATTAACAACTTAAACTTATCAAACACTTAATCAAGTAACTTTCTAGGTTCATTTAAAGTCCCAATCATGTCCTAATGCACTAAAGTAAAGCAACTTACCCTTATATGGTTTAACCATCACACAAAACACTTTTTTTTCACTTCAAAGCATTGCCTACAATCGTGGGAAGGAGCTTATGTAGCCCCCACAATCGTGGGATAGGTAAACCAAAGGTACTCCTTCATTTTCCTTCAAAATTTTTCCAGTTTTTAACATCTTCATACCAAATTCATACATCTTCATTATAGTCTATTAATTATACCTTAATTATACTTCAATTTCCTTATCAAGTTCATATCTAATTCAAACTTAAAACCATTCAATTGATAGCTTATAAACTATTGTCTTTCATGCATTAAAAATCAAAACAACAACTTTCATTTACTATCATTCATGTAGTCTTAGTTCTTTCCCATTTTAAAAACTCTACATAGCACTTTTTCTATAGCATAAATTCACCTTTATTGTAGTTCAAAATTCAGTCTAATTCACTCATAAAACAACCTATATAACCCACGATTTTTTTACATTAAGAACAAGACAGAAAAGTATCCAAGTTCATGCATCAATGTCATTTGTCAATTAATCTACTTGTCTATTTGTCACTCAATGATCAATGTAATTTGTCAATTAATCTCTATGCTAAATGTCACTCAATTATGTATACCAAATGTCACTCATTTTATAGGCTTTGTCATCCTAATTTTTCATGTATCCACTTGTCTTATACCTAGACTAAATGTACATTTTAATTCATCAATTTCTCAATTGTAACAATAAATTTCAAGTTATCAATTATAGTCTATCAATTCTTGTCATTGGTAATCCAAAGTACAAGACATTGGAAATACACATACATGTTACATTTATTTTAATTTCATACTCCAAAATATGTCAATTAAGTGCAATTTGTCTAAATCATAATTCATGTGTGTATGCTAATATTATGCATATGAAGACAATCATAAAATCATATCACAAATATACCAAATTCATTCTATATGATGTCACTCGTGTGACTCAATAGTCTAACACTTTAGATCCTTCAACAATTTAAGAGACAGGATATCACAAATATTGAGTCAATAATTTTTAAAATAAATTGTTTAAACTTCAATCTTGTTCAAATATATGAGTCCTGTTAGTCAAGTTTGAGTTAAATATAAGATTAAATTGTTAAAAACTCAACATTTTCAATGGCTGGGCCTCTTCAAAGTTAGATGGCAGACTCAGGACCATTGAAGCCTAAGTTGGAAAATTTAGAATTTCTTATTTCACCGATAATATATATAAGACAACGATTAATATATGCTTCTATCTAAATAAATTAATAATTAGTTTATTTTAATATTAAAAAAGCATAATGAATTTTATGATAATTATCACTTATGAGATGAAATTTAAATTTGCTTTTATTAATATAATGAGAACTTCAAATTTCTTAATAATTTCCTATTTAAAATCATGAAACTAATAATTCATCAATTCATTTTTTGTAAAATTAGAAATAATAAGGGACTTTAATTATCGAGTTATATTGCTTGATACCTTTTACTATTTTATTTTTCTCTTCGAAAAGAGAAAATGTTATTATATAAATATTCTCACATTTTTTTGCGATATTATAATTCTTTTAATTTTTTATTAGAAGCAATAAATCTTGTTATCACTAGTTAAATACAAGACAAATTTAGTTTTACGAATCTGATATCTATACCACATTCACAAAAATCGAGAACCTGTGACTCAAGTGATCTATTCTCAAATGCTTAATTTCGATCTCATATTTAAAAAATTTAAGTCCAAAAAATTATGCTATATCAAAATTTAATTACAATAAAGTTTATACGTAAAATTAATTACATCAAACTTCTATTGATTTGAATTTTTATTCAATCTCGAATTTTTAAAAATTATTATTTGCTTTTCTATAATATTTATTTTAATTTTACTTGATTTAATAATCATCATTCTTAGTTAAATTTTAATATATAATTGATTTAAGTATTAATTAACATAATATTAGTTATAATCAATATTTTAAAAGCCGAATCAGAAGTTAAATTAGTAAGACAAGAGGTTTAAGATTTAAAATGTACAACCAGTATTAGACTATCATAAATTTGATTAAAAATTGAATAAATTTTAAAATTTTAAAAATGATTAAAGAAGACTATCCTTACTCTAAGTTTAGTCAATGTGCCCACCTGGGTAGAGTTTGCATATGTAATGAATTATGTTACAATTTTGTTACTATAAGATATGTTTGAATTATGTTACAATGAGATATGTACAATAATGATAAACCTTAGTTGATAGATAAGAGTAGCTAGACGTAATTACAACTAAGTGATAACGTAATTACAACTAAGTGATATACTTATCCCTAACACCCCGCCTGTAAGCTCAACTTGGGCACTAATGTTGGGCTTTTCTCTTAATAATATGAACTAGGAAGAGCTTAAAGGCTTGGTTAAAGTATCAACAATTTGAAGTTCAGTGGGAATGTAATGAACCCGCAGTGCTCCACTTGAAACCTTCTCCCTAACAAAGTGAAAATCTAACCCCAGATGTTTGGTGCACCCATGGTAGAGAGGGTTTGTCGTGAGGTAAATGGTACTAACATTATCACAAAGCAGGGATGGAGGATTTTGCAGCGGTATACCTAGCTCTTGAAGTATGTTTTGGATCCACTGTACCTCAACTACAGTTTGAGTAACCGCTCAGTATTCAACCTCAATGCTGCTTCGTGAAATTGTCCATTGCCTCTTAGAAAACCTTAAAATCAGGGCACCACCATAGAAAATAGTTGTTCCAGGTGTTGATCGTCTTGTATTTGGGCAATATGCCTAGTCTACGTTGACATAGGCAATGAGATCATGATTAGTTAACCTTGGAAGATGGAGGTCATAATATTTTGTTCACTTTACATACTGAAGGATACATTTTGCTGCTTTGACGTGAGAGGTGGTTGGGTTATTCATGAATGGGCATATTGAATTGATCACAAATGCCACGTCTAGACAAGTAATGGTCAGGGACTGCAGAGTCCCAGCAATACAGCAAAAGTCAAAGGGAATTGAGAGAGGTTCTCCATCTGCAGTGGATAATTTGGAGTTGGTCATCGGAGTGGTAACAAGTCTACAATCCAACATATTCAGTCTGGCCAATAGTTGTTGCATATAATGCCCCTGGTTGACAAAAATTCCATTCGAAGATGGAGTAACCTAAATGCTAAGAAAGTAACAAGGATTGCCCATGTCTGTCATAGCAAATTGTCGTTTAAGCTAATCAATGAATGATTGCAGTAGCCTATCATGAGGACCTGTGACAATTATATCGTCTTCATAACCAAAAAGAATCAACCTTACTCCATTCTGATTGTAGACGAACATTGAGCTATCCAACTTGTAGGTAGAGAATCCCATGCTGATCAGGAACTGACTAAACCTCTAAAACCATACTTTTGGAGCCTATTTCAAATCGCAGAGAGCCTTCTTGAGTTTGCACACATGGTTTGGAAAATGAGAGTGACGAAATCCAAGAGGCTGTAACATATAGACCTCTTCAGTTAAGACCCTATTTAGAAACACATTCTTGATATCTAACTGTTTAATGAGCCAATTATTAGTTAAGGAATTTGCGAGGAAAAGCCGATTAGTAGTTGGACGCACAACTAGATTGAAAGTTTATGAAAGTCGAATCCTTCACGTTGATTATAGCCTTTTGCATCCAATTGTGCCTTATATCGCTCGATGCTGCCATCCTCCTTTTGCTAGATGCAAAAAATCCATTTGTAACCTACCATGTTCATATCTGGTTTCTATGGTACCAAGGTCTATGTGGAGTTAGCGATTAAAGTGTTGAATTCCTTTACCTTTGTCGTCTTCCAGTTCAGGTAGAAGAGTGCTTCCTTAACAGTGGTGGGCTCAGCCAAAATGGTGACGACTTGAGATGACACTGTTTGAGTTATGTGGGGGTGAGTGAAGAGTTAATGACCGAAACGATGTCATACAAAGAAGGACGTGACGCTCTTAATGAAAAACATCACTGAAAAACTGCATGGCACACTTATCGAACCGATGTTGTTGCAGGTTAGAGTGTTGTGTTTCACTTGAGCATTGGAATTTATAGAAAAACACTAAGCAAATGATGCGACACTGTTTTGCAGATGCGACATTGACATAAAATTGAGAAGAGAGATATGTTTCTTAGGTTTAAAAATTACTGCTTTGGCTCTTGTGATCATCAGATGAGTCGATAGTGCATTGGTGGGAGGATTTGCTGGTAATGGTGTCTTGGTTTGCGGATGAGAAGGTATGGGTATTTGAGGAGGAAAAGGGAATTGAAGCTCAGTTGTAGTAATGATGGGTCCAAAGTGAGGAGTTCATTTTTTAGATGATCTAGCGACTATTTGTGAGGTGGAAGGAGGTTGTTTTTTAAGTAGGGAAAGGAGTTTTCGACAAATCTTACATGGCAACTTATAATGACATGACCAGAGGCAGGATTGAAACATCTGTAACCCTTTTGATGCGGGTTGTAACCTAAGAAAACATAGGAAGTAGACCGCTGCTCAACTTGTGACATATCTGTAACATAGGAAAACAAAGGCAATCAAACACTTTCAAAAATGAATAATCAAGTGATCTTCCAAATAAAACAGAGAAGGGAGAGTTATTTTGTAGCACAAGTGTTGGCAGACGATTGATTGTGTAGATGGCAGTCTAAAAGGCTTCGACCCACAAAGCACCTGAATGTTGAAGCATGGTTCTGCCCATTTCTAATATATGGTGGTGCTTCCTCTCGGCAACAACATTCTGCTACAGTGTATGAGGGCATGAAGATTAGAAGAAAATGTCACATGAATCAAGATACTGCTGAAATTGGCGATTGATAAATTCCTTGCCATTGTCTGAGAAAAAAACTTAATAGTTATAGAGCATAAGTTTTCCACGTGAAGCTTAAATGTAACAAAGCACATCATTAAATCAGTTTTTGTCTCATCAGGTAAAGCCAAGTGAAACAAAAATAATCATCCACAAGCATAATATAATATTTGTAATCAGTGACAATAAATTGTTGATGTCCATACATCACAATGAATTAGTTCTAAAAAACAAATACTAATAGTAGTTCTTGTTGACTGGAGATATTAGAATTGATCTTGTATTAATATTGTTATTATTGCTCCTATAATCTCTCCTATAATTGAGAGATTTCCTATAGTTAATAGCTAGATTACTTCCTAAATAGTCCTAGGAAGTTTGTATATAAACCTAGCTAAACCTTGTTCCTATGTACCGATATATAGTGAATACAAATAAACACTTTCAACAATTCTATCAAAAAATGGTCAATGACAAGCTTTAGACTCGAAACAAACTGAACAATGTAAGCAATGCTCACTTTTATTTTATTGAATGATAAACCTAATTAAGGTTGTAAGACTAAAAAACCTTTAGTATGTGGATGACCCAGACAACTGAGACAAGCATGTCAAATGTCAAATGATGATGAAGAAGATAGTAAGGCTTGCTGTCCATTTGATCTTGGTAAGGATGGAAACCAAGGGTAGAGTGAGCTGTCACTGGGGCAACAAAGCACCTCCTTCCCTATCTTTGCATTCTTTATAATGAAGCCTCATGTATGAAATTCAAAGAAGCAATCATTGTCACATGCAAATTTATGAATTGGTATCAAATTCTTGGCTAAATGAGTAACATGTACTATCGAAGAATTTAAAGTTCAATTAAAAAAATTATTAAATAAAAATTAATTTATTTATTTTAATTTATAAGAACATATTAATTTACAAAAATTGACCGATTAATGAATAAACTGATCGAATTTTAACAACAAAAATTATAAAAATAAATGAACTAAAAAATTAAAATCGAACCAAAAATTTAACTGTTATAGTTAAATTGATTAAACCGATTAAATCTTTTAATGATCGGCTATAATTGTTCTAAGTAACACACGATAGTATTGCTAAATCAAAGAAGGCGACACTTGTTAACTACAAATTTGTTGATAATACTACACAACATCATGTGTTATATGATCGTGTTGTGTTAGATTATTAATCAATTTATTCAACACAATTTCTCTATTTTTATTAAATTCAATTTATTAAAATTTTAACAGAAAATAACATTAAGTATAAGGAAAATAAAAATAAATAATGGAAGATAAATAATAATTTATAAAATTCAAGAACTCCAGATGATATAATTATCCCTTTTATATATATATCTATGATCTATCTATATAGGATGCAAGACTGCAAAATCCAAGTTGTTTATTAACTATATCCAATAACAAAGAGCAAGCATTGTATTAAAAAGGCCTAAGAAACTTAAGTATATAACAAAGTAGTACAGTGATTAAAAGAAGAAATTGTTGAGGTGTGAAGGAGGCTGTGAATCTTCAAGATCCTGAGAAGGTGAATGCGCATGCCTTCCTTCGTATGTTGTTATTACCATTCTCGGGTCCTCCGCTAATCTTTCAACCCTTTTCTTCACTCGGCAGTTGTCTTGTGTACAACGATAGTAGCTCCTGCATTGCATGCATGCTTTGTTAGTAACTCCTTTTTCTAACGTTTTAAAAACTCAACGAAAATTAATTTAATTCTAAAAAATTCAACTAATATTAAATTAACGGGTTAAAAATTGAATAAAAAGACTGATAAATAAAATTAATAGTTAATTTTAATTTATAAAAACTAATTAATTTATGAAAAATTAATCGATTAATTAATAAAGTTATGAAAAACAAATTGAATCAAAAAATTAAAAATCTAACTAAAAATTGACCAGCTCTAGATTTTCACATATTCGTTTTTTTAATCATTGTTTTTTTCTCTTAAAATCTTTATTTTTTAATTAATTAGTCTAATTCTCATTTATTTATTCATAATATATCATTATATAAGTAAGGTTCTACTGACTAATTATTTTTAAATATATGATTATCCTAAATTATTAATTAACTACTAACTAATTATGTTTAAATATATGATTACCCTAAATTAAAATTAAAATTAAAATTATTAGTCAATCTAGACTTCAAACATTATTTCTAATTACAATATAAAGCTCCGAAACAACAATTTAAAAATGTGGACAGACATAATTACAGGGACATCAGTACATTACTGGGTCCCGACTGCATCATAACTAATACTTAAACGGTATATAAAAAATGATTATATCATAAAAAATGCTTATTAAATTAATTAATTTCCTTTAGACTCATACGATTAACAGATTAAAGTAAGGTCAGGACCTTAATCAAACTGTTGAGATTGACACTCATTGTTGTTGGAGCTAAGAATGTTTGGTTCCGCTTGAAAAAGGGTGCCTTAATTTTTGACTTTGGTTGAGTATATAACAAAATCAACGCCAAAGTTTTCTAAAATAATTATTCCTTGATTAATAAATTCCATGGCTGAAATCATTGCTGTAGAATTTTTCCACATCATTATTATTCTACCATGTTATAATAACAAATAATAAAAAATTGTATAAGGCTATGGTTCTTAGCCAATCTAAGAGACTAATCTCTCTATCATGATTAAAAGTATCTCTAGGAACGATGAAACTATGCTTGTGACTTCCCTTATTCAATCTTACACCAAAAAAGAAAAGAGAAGTGAAAATTTGTATGAATGTATTGAAAAAAAAAATACTAATGATAATTATTTCTAAATTTATATTTCCGTTTAACCCGAATTAAAAATATTGTTGAATTAAGACTTACACGTGTTATAATATCGAAACTAATATTTATGATTCTTAAATTACTTATTTTTTTTCATACAGGTCATTTAAGAACGAACGGTTTCTTAGTTAGAGATAATGCTGCATATTACTGGTAATCTTCAGGTTCACCTGATATTGAAATTTTTAATAAGTGGTGATGATATTCCTGTCATTCTTAAGCTAATTTGAGCAATGGCACATTTTAAGTATCAAGCTTCTTCATAGTTCTTTTTCTCAAACAAGCAAATGACTAGTAATCGTTCGAAATGTGAATTTTAAGGTTTATTAACCTGAAGAACCGACATTTTTTCCTAAAAAAGCAATTAGTAATGAGCTCTTTCTTTTCCCAATTATTGTGCCACACTCAAGCCATAAATTTAGGATGAATCCAAGAGAGTTTTATCATATCTAACTTTTAGGATTTGCTAAAATCATCCTCTACTTGCTGGCTCCTTAACTGTGCTACTTGCTCTTTTAAAAGGCTAACCATAATTACTTCTTTTTGGCAGCTACTGTATATTGGGGTTGCTCATTATCAGATCAACAACAATGATGATAGTGTGTCTGTGTGTGTGTTTGAGATAGTGAGAGCTTGAAGTGGCATGGAGGGGACCAAGGGTACATGGAGCATCATGTGTGTGAGCTAAAGATATGTGCAAATATGTTCATCTTTATGAGATTAAAATGGGTTTTTCAGGTAATATACAGATAAGAAGATAAAGCTTTGAACTGAAATTGTCTAACCTGGGATGCTGTGTGTTCTTTACCACTTTCTGACCGTACTTTCTCCATTTGTAACCATCATCCAACACATCAACGTCGCTCATAGTCTTGAAACAAAACCTAGGCTCTCTCACTTTTCTTCTTGATTTCATCTTCTTCATCTTCATTGCAGAAACCCCGAGATGATCATCTCCACCACCTCTTTTGCTGCTCAAACAATCACCTTTCTCTCCTCCCCATGCCCTGAAAACCCATTTCAAAAGACATGATCAGAATTTAAAGAAAGACACAGAGGGTGTGAACAACCTGCACGTAACTTATAGATTCTTATCTTTTATACTGAGCGGGATGAGCTAATAATTTTTTTCTTTTCTTGGGTTTGTTCATATAAATAAAAGAAGAAACAATAGCTGAAGTTGTGGATGATTGTTTCCTTAAGAAGTATGGAATGTTTACCAGAGATTTGCGCTAGATCTTTGCAAGGAAAGGAGGTGTGTTCTTCCCAAATCGGGAGAGAAGTCATCTCTTTGCTTCGAAGTGGTGGATGAGAATAGGGTTTCGTTGAGACTGCTAGTATAAAGCGAAGGAGGAAAAGCGAAGCCTTTCAGAGTTTGGTGAGAACTTCCCAGATGAGAAAACGTAAAGCTTGAAGGAAAAGAGAAGGAACTCATTTGTGTAGACACCTCCTGATCCTCAAACAAGCACTGGTTCAGCATAGTTTGTGATGTTGCTGACATATCTCTCTAATTAATCTCTGCGTCTCTGGAAGTCAAAGGTTTAGAGGAAGCAGTTTTGGTTCCTTTCTGCTTAGGGTTTGATCCGCAGATGGTCATAAAAGCAAGCTTCCTAGTTTGAAAAAGCTCCAAATATGGGAGTTCAATCTCAAACTTTCAAGAAGAAGAGGAAGAGGAAGAGGAAGAGAATCCAACATCCCTTGGTCACCAACCACTTTCTCTTTTTAACCCTATCCCTTTAACATCTACATCCGCTTTAGTAAGTGAAAGGGTATATATTCTATGTTATGCTTCACAGAACTTCATCGGTATATAAATAGACAGATAGATAGAGAGGAAACATGAAAAAACATAGGAGAATGTGAGTGTATGTCTTTGGACTTTGATTTATGTGTTATAAAGTCGAATGGCTTTTTAACAAATCCAACTCAAGTTCGGTTCTAACTTTTTAATTGATTTGGTGTAACACAAGCTACTGTTTTTTACTCAAAAGCATGGAATTTTTGTGTCCGCAAAGTCGTTATCTTTTGTTATATATGGAAGTCAACATTAGACGACAAACTGTTGAAAAGTATTTTTTAATAATTTGGAATTTATTATTTTTATATGCATAATATATATATATATATAATAATTAAAAAATTATATAATTTTGAGTAAATTATCTAATGAACCAATAACTTAAAATTAACTAATATACTTAATTCAATCGATATTTATAAATTTAACGTATTTTTACCTCTTATTTATCAAGAAACAATTCTTCAATTACTACTATAACTCAAAATTTTAAATTAGTAAACACATAAAAATAGATTTTATTATTTAAATTAAAAAATAGTTTTATTATTTTATCTAATTTAATGTGAAAATTATTTTAAAAACATCGAATAATTAAATTTAAAGTAAGGAAGAAACTAAAATGCAACATTAAGCATGAGCTTATATAGTTATTTGAGTTTCAGAAGTTTATAAGTATAGTCACGAGTGTAAGTTTCAATAATAACGTGTAATTTAATTATACCAACGTACTCTTTTTATAATACTCTTATCTTGTGAAAATAGATCAATAAAAAAGAATTTATAAGCAACTAAAAATATATAATATTTTATTTGATTAAATATTAAATATTCAGTTCGTTACTATATCATTAATATTAAAATAAAATAAGTTTTATAAAAATTTATGTGCTTAAATCAACTTATTTTAAATTAAAATCTAAGAATTTTAATATTAAAAAACTTGTGGATGATATAATTCAACTAATACTCATATATCATACTATTTCAAAAAATAATATCTTTCAAAAATCGAATCGGAAGTTAAACCAGTAAGACAAGAACTTCAAGATTTAAAAGGTTCAATTAGTATTAAACTGTCAAAAAATCAGATAAAATTAAATAAAATTAAAAATTTTAAAATATGATTAAAAATAAATAAAAATTAATATATTAATATATTATTCGGTTAATTAATAAATTAATAAATATTAAAATATAAGCTTTTTTTAATCTTTCTTTATCTTTACCTCTTTTGGGGTTTTCTCTTGGGAGCCTAAAAGAAAGAAATATCATTAGCAGGAGCAATGATGATGAATCTTGGGTGCATATCTTTCAATCTGCACCAGTGGGGCGAAAGAGGCCCTTATTTGACCTTTTGCAGAGGAAAAAAGCTTGTCACCTTTTTCATTTGTCACTTTTAATTATACAACAACAAGTCTACAACTATGAATAGTTTATTACAAGCCTGTCCATATACTCCTTTGAACCCACACAGCATTTCACAAATTCCAAACCAATCTCTATATGTTGCTATCATCTCTTTTAAAAAAAGACATTTTTTTATGACAAGAGGATCTTTTACTTTTGAATATATATTAAATAGATTATCAAATACTTAAAAATTATATGTTATAAATAAATAAAAAAATTAAAAATTATTGTTTAGATGTTCATTGAATAAGTTAACCAAATTTTTTAAATTACTTATCATTGATAAGTCATTTCCTTAAATAACCTTTTATCTTGTAAAGATAACGCCGTGTACTATTAGAACTATGTAAATTTTGCATTCTAATGAGATCCTTATTAAACGTTATTGTTATTAAAAAGTTATTTGTCGAATTACTTATAAATATATATTAAATAAATTATTTAGTAATCATAAATTGCATGATGTAAATAAATCACTTAATAAATTAGTAATTTAAAAGTTAAATATAAATTTGTTTTTTATTTATTTTATTTTTATAAGTTTGCATATTTTTATTTTTTACTTTATCGTATTTCTATTTCTATTCTTTTTCTAAATCACTAAAATAAAAAAGGTAATTTCCTAATTATAACTCAAATTTATAACTTTTAAATTAGGAAATACATAAAAGACAACCCCAATTAATTCAACCAATTAAATTGCGCTCTCTTTTTTTCTGTTAAATCACTCGGTACTTGGCGTTATATGGGTAACCGATTAATGCAATTTTGAGTTAAGTAGGATGCTTTTAGGTGACAAAGTTTTCTCTTATGAGCAGGGACGGATCCAGGGGGAATAGCAGGAGCTATAGCCCCCCCAACTAAAAAGTTTTCAGAATATATACATATATATATAGGCGTCAGCCCTTCAGACTAAAAATTTTTCAGAATATATACATATATATAGGCGCCAGCCCCCCAAGACTAAAATCCTGAATTCGTCGCTGCTTATGAGTTTTTAAAACGACTTTATTCTCAAGACTCGAACTTAAGCTCCTCGATAGACCTTGGTTAATCCGCTCTTTGGAACTAAAAAATGTACCATAGTAAGTTCTTTTGTGGGTAATAGTGACATCATCATATTGTTTGCTCTATCCTGGTGATCATCGGTTAGGATTATAGATCTCTTTTTAATCACTAATTGTGTGTTTTTACTGTACTTATCTCAATACGGTTAAACCTAAAAGATAAAATGATTAGATTCATTTATCAGAAAATAATTAGCAATTGAGATGTGTTCGGTGCAATATGATTGTTAAACTTCATTACTTGCATGCCAACAGCTAATTGCAATCTCAAAACAATTGTTCTATGTTTAGGGTTACAATAATTATTGACTAATTATAATATGCAACAAAAAGTGTGATGGACCAATGGTAATTATTAACTTTATTTTAAGTTTGATTGCAAAATTAATAAGTGAGTTAAAAATGAAAATGTACCCAATTAAATTTGATGTAACCTAAATTTAAACAGTTTGATATGATATTATTTTAAAATTAAGATAAATTTATAAAATTTAAATTTAATTAATTCGAATAATTAATTTATTAACTTTAAAATTGATAAATTAAAGATTAACATTTTTATAATATAAATTTTAAATTATCTACTATAATATTATTTTAAAGTAGAATTGAGTCCGCAAAAATCTAAATTTAATACAATATCTTTTTAATTCAAATTTAACTAAAAGATTCAAGTAGAAATTATCATATTTAATGTAACCTCGCTCATTTTTTGGGATTATTAAAATTTTATAGATCGAATATTCCTACTTCAATTTTATTAATTTCTTTATTTGTTTATATACATATAAAATAGAGTCACTTTAAAATTGGTAAAAAAGACTTTACCGTCAGAAAAAGGGGAATGCGTCATGCGTTGGTATAGCGTGGCCATGATGTCACAGCAGTACGTATAATTGGTAATAATGTCTTCCATCAGCTACAGTTGCTATTATCATTTTCTTTTAGTTTAAATGTTATTTTATATTTCTACTTTGGGCCCCTGAAGGGTAAGGTCACCTTCATCATTTCATTTTGTCTCTATGTTTATAGGTATAGGTGGCCATAATGCCACTTTGATTTTCCTCCCATTTCCCCACCTCTGATTTGTCTCTATTATTATCGGACCAGATCCCTTGTTCTTATTATTTTGTTTCATTTCTATTTTATAAAAATTTATTAATTTAATAAATAAATCTTATAAAAATTGAATTATTCGGATCGTGCAAGAATAAACGGTACATTAAAATTAGGAATAGAAGATCTTGTGCCATTATTATTATTAGGTTTGTTCGAACTCATTCCATTCATATAAAAATGATATTATTTAATTATTGGTTCAGCCGGATTCTGTAAGGCTGGAATATCATCGTTTTGATCCATGATCTAGGGAAGCCCCGCTTATGGAAAACCTGCAAGACAAACAAAGACTCTCCGGGGGTTGTTTCCCGGAAGGTCCCTCCGAC
>JANKOD010000191.1:26101459-26140003 GCA_026284645.1 Erythroxylum acuminatum
AAATAAAAATTTTTTCAAGTAAAATGTTTTGGAGGCAATGGGGGCAAGTGCCCCCACTTGCCCCCACTGTGGCTCCGTCACTGCTTGTCACCCTTAAAACAGAGATATATGAGATCAATTCGGCCTTAAATCGAGTTAATAAAACTAAAAATTGATTTAAAGTTGTTACATGTATTTAAGAGTTTATTTAATACATATTTAAGAATAAATAACTTTGAATTTTGCATTATAGAAGGAAAAAAAGAGCAACTTAACACTTTAACTTATCTCATTTTCTAATTAATTAGTTCACAATATGTTGAGATGATTAACTATCAATTGTAAAGTCACAAACAAATGATTGGGGGCAACAAGAAATCAACTCTCCAACTCTTTTTCCTTTAGGTTTATAGACATGATTAGGGTTTTGTATTTGGTTATGATTTGGGAGGGCCTACCTTAAGTTGAGGACTTGAAAGTCTGTGTCATTATTACCAATGTTTGCCATTACAACTTACCATACTCTAAGTTTTCTAACAATGTAATTATATTTGATATAATAAGGTTTTGACATTAACACATGTAATCCAAAATCATGACATTTTGTGACTAAAAGTGACTCATGTGATATACATAGTACTAAACTAGTTTCTCTGCCTAGGATACTTCAAGTTTTCAGCAACTAGTCCAAGTGGTTTGCACTCATTTACAGTACCTAAGTCACCTAGTAGACTATGGTAGGTTTACTTTTTGTTGTTGTTGTCAAGTAAGTCAATAATTAATAATTTGTAAATTACATATTTAAAACATTTTAAATAAATTATTTAATGAATCAATAATATAAGTTAAATGTTTGATTTTGCTTTATATTTTTTATAATTTATAAATTATGTTTTTTAAATAAATTATTTGATAAGTCAATAATATAAAATAAATGTTTGATTCAATTTAAGTAGCATTTGTAAGCCGACATGTATTCACTCATGCTCAATCATTATTTTTAAGATTTTGATGGCAATAGACGATCTATAAACCTAAATTTAAATGTTTTTAATTGAGCTCGGCTCAAAGTATGAGTTTGAGCAACCCAGACTTAGACTTAATTATAAAAAATGTTATCTTATACTTTTTCATTTTAAACAAAATTATTTTGAAAAATTGACGGATGATCTATATCCTCATCATCGTTAAAGATGAAGACATGCTTATGTTACAGGTAAAATGATATTGTTTGAATAAAATAATGTTGTTTTACTCGAATAAGTTGGAGTTAAATGAATTTTCTCAAACTCAAGCCTATCAAATTGAATTCTGTCTATTAATTCCAAATCAAATTAAATTAATTTGAAATTATTATATTTATCAATTGTAATCTCAAATTTTAACCATTTATATTAAAAAGTCATCAGAAATTTTAGTTTTATTATTTGAACTACGCTAAGGGTGGATTAAAAATGGAAATACTTATGAATTATTTGATTTTTGTAATTGCATGAAATGCCCATTTCATAATTCTTATTCACCTCTTAATATTTGTTTTGTTGAAAAATAAAAAGGCAAGGAAGTGCAATGCATTATCATTCACCATTCATATAATCTTTGCCCTTATGAAACCAAAACGGATAGTTGTACTTATGACTTACTCGAAAAGTAGTAACCAAATCATGTTAGAGACGTTTTGTGTTATATTGATGAAGTAGTTCACAAAAAGAAGTTGTTTTTACACCAAACCTATAAATAATTACATACCTTAAATCTGGTCTCTTTGAGTCAAAATATGACATAACTAATGAAATAAAAAATATATAATAAATTAAAATATTTACATAAAGTATGACTCGATCAGATTTCAATTCGATCATAAATTTACACAATATTGATTTGATTTCGATGAGAAAGAATGCAAGACATATAAGAAAATTTTAAAAAATCTTCGTAAAATTAAAAAATTCTTTCTAATCTTCAAATTTTCAGAAATCCCCCTCTTTTAAATTTCAGATTAAAAAAACAATGAATCATATGTAGGACGAACATTAAAAGTAGATCAATCAAATGCTATTTAAATAATGATTCAACATAGCTCTTAAACTCAAACTAAAATAATTAAATTCGTCATAAGCTAATAATTTATTATAATTATTCACACAACTTGTGTTTCGTTGTTATTTTTTAACCGAAATCTAAAATAAGTAAACTTTTTAGAAAATTGAAAACTAGAAGGGATTTTTTTTAGAAATTTAAAGATTTATTCCATAGAAAAATATAAAAATTAAAATATTTAATAAATTTGGTCCCAAAAGTCCAATTCAAAATGTGGGCTTCTTTTGAATAAAATTCAGGCCCATAGGTCTGTGGCCCATTTTACGGGTCAATATTATAAACGCTTCGGACCGTTGGCGGTTATCACATCCCACTCCGTAACTCGCCGGCGTGCAGCGTCCGAAGTCCGAATCATTTTGGTCGTGACAGACGAATTTACCAAAAAGCCCCTCGTTCTCTTCTTCCTCTCTTAAGACAAAGCATAGTCCAGACACTGCACTTCGTTTTTTTTTTAAATTCTTAAATAATTTAGCAGAGAATCTCAATTCTAGAGAGGGAGAGATTCGAAAAGGATTTAACGGGATGGTCGGCGATGGCTTCGATGTGCAGCGACGGTCTTGATTGATAAACGATTCGCTTCCTGATTTCCAGGTTGTCTCCAAGTTCTCTTTTCGTTTCTTTGGGATCCTTTTTTGGGTATCGATTGGAAATTCTTTTTCCTCGATTATTGTTTGTTTTAACGTTGCCGTTCTGATTGATCATTTGCTATCGTTTTTCGTTTCATTTTCTGATGTTGGTGTTATCTAGCTATCAGGCTCGGCTGCCTTTGTTGTTTGAGTTCACTGTCTTTTTGTTAGTTATGTTGTCTTGTTAATTGAGGTAGGAATTGGTTGCTATGGAACTGAAGATTGGAAAGGGAAAATTATGGGTTGCATGATGGAATTTTATGATTGTATAACAAAGGAAAGGAAGAAAGAAATGGAATTTCAAGTGTTGGGTTAGATGATAGCTCATAAGATTAATGGTGGCAGTAATTTATCAAATAGATGAAGGTTTTCACCTATTTTTCGGGTCAATGATTGCACTATTTTAGGTTCATATTGTCTGCTAATACATTTCTTTGGAAATAATATGGTGGAATAAGTAAATAGGGCTGCTTAATTTGTTGAGTTTGTGAGATTAGGCACATTGCTGATGAAAGATAAGCTATGGCAACGTGAGAGAAGTTAAAACCAAGTTGAAAGACTGTCAATTACCTCTCATATGCTTAAAAGACTTGATAGGCTATCTTGCAAAGGTTTGTAGACTTGATAGGCTATCTTGCAAAGGTTTGTAGTGTTCTTAAAAACTACATGAAGAAATTTGATGACACTATTGAGATTTGTTGCTCTTATGACTTGTCAAATGTTAACTCTAACCAACTTATCTTAAGCTTTATCTGTGTTAATATTCTAGTGCTTATCCTGCGTAATGGCACCTCGACTTCATGTTTGATCTGATGGTAATGAAGATTTCACATAAATTACCCTGTTGTGTCATTTTGGTGGAAGGGAATAATTGGAGCTTCTTATCTCCATCAATACTTTATCACATGCTTATGCTGTAGATGGTAATAGCAAGTTCTCTGTGTTGAACTTAAAATTGGCATATATTCTGCACCTAAAAGTAAATACAGTGCTTGCCATATGTTGCTTAGAATCTTGAGTCTGGTTATCGTTCTGGTTTAATGTCCCGTCTTTCCTTTTGGTTTGACTTGTATAGGATCAATGGATTTTGCGATTGCTGGTGAGGATCTTCCTCTATTACGGTTGCACAGATGGGCTCCCTCTCAATTCCAATTTAACCTGTCAGAATTTCATGAGGCTTTTATTTCTCCTACGAAAGAGTTGCTATTGTTACTCTCATACCAATGTGAAGCACTGCTGCTACCTTTGGTTTCAGGTTAGTATTTATATTGTCCTTATCTCATTACGTTCTCATCTTGTATAATTAAATGACTTGCTGAGCTTGTGCTTTGATGTGCTTATATATGATTATTTCTGAGCTTATGTGATAATTCAATCTTTTTTTTTGTCAATATTTACCTTTTCATTATTACTTGGTTGCCTGTGTTTGACATTCATTCTTTTCATTCTTTTTTCTTTAATCTCAGAAGCGGAGTCTGTAAATGGTGATGTATTTGGGCGTTGCAGTAATAGTTCCGAAAACCAATCTTTGGGTGCTATATGTGAACAGTTGTTGGTGGAGGCTACTAGCTCAGATTCAAAGGATGGTGCCCCCTGCACTTCTGCATCGGTAGTGGATTTTGATAATGGTTTTTCTTGTGAACATGAAAAACCATGTTATTCTTTTATTAGCAACGTAAACTCACTGGCCTGGGGTGTTTGCGGGGACACATATGACCAACATAATGAGCCTGCATATAGGCAGCTTCTCTTCATATCTAATGGCCATGGTGTTACAGTGCATGCCTTCCTTGAACCTGATAAAACAAATTCGTCAACACATTCTACATTAGGGGCTCAGTTTGGACAAGGGAAGTGGGTGGATTGGGGCCCTTCCTCTGAATCAGCTGAACGTATGACGAGGCAGGAAGCCTGTGACCAGTTTTCTGATGTGTCTGGTAATGATGTTGAGGCGAATGGGAATAGAGAATTTCTACAAAGTATTCGTAAAGGAACGGCAGTCAAAGAATTGCCTAGGGATTTTTCTTCAAAAAGGTGGTTGCATTCTTTCTTCACCAAAGCAGAAACTGTACAATCTGATGGTAGAATTTGGACTAGGTTTCCTGAAAAACAATATTTTCCTTCCTCTGCAAAGGTAGTTTCATTTAGCCTTTTTGACACCAATCTGCCAGTTATGTACTTCCTTTCTTGCGGCAATTCAAATAAGGAGAATTGCAGTAAAAATCTGTTGGATGCAGGGGGTGATTCTATGAAAAATAATCCAAACTGTTTGTGTGGCGATTTTTGTGTTGATTCATACAGATGTTCAAGAGTGTTCTCAAGCAATTCATATTGCCTAATAGGATTTGTTTTAACATTAGTGGACTCTTCTTCTATTAATTCTACAGACAAGGATGGGAGAAGCAAGGTTAAATATCTAATTGTTGTGGCTAGGTTACGCAGATACGGAATCCAATGGGTTTCTTTGGTGAAGCTTGAGGATATTGTAAATCAGGACTCTGTGTCACGTTGGGTAGATTTTTGCTTTTCTGATAACCTCCTTGTTTGCCTAAATGCATCTGGAGGAATTAATTTTTACTGTACAAAATCTGGCAATTTTGTTTCACATGTAAATATTCTAGAGGCTTGTGGAGTAAACCCCCACACAGGTCTGCGGCAACAAGAGATGGTTCCTGTAGCTCCCGATAGCCATATTACGGAAGCAAATGAAATTCATGATCAGGAAACTTCTCTTATTGGCAAATTCTTCCATAAAAGGAACTTTAGGAAGTTGCTTGTTGCTTCACATAATTCGTTGTTAGCTGCAGTTGATGATTGTGGTTTAATATATACCTTGTTTGCTGATGATTATTTGCCAGAAAATTACTATCCATGTGAGAAATGGTTTTCGAATACTCGGTATTTAGGGCTCGGAACATTGATTGGTTGGAAAATTGGTGGTTCCGACATTGGCCACCAAAGTGTATTTCCAAATAAACCATCTATTAGACATTTGGGTGCACCCATATGGGACTATGGTAATTGTAATGTGCGTCAGGCAGCCAATATTCATGGAAGAGATGACAGGGATGACTTGATCTTCTCTTGTTTATCTACCGCATCGAGAATAACAACTGATAGATTTCATGAATCTGGGGTAAATTTGCAATTCATGCGAAATGTTTTTATTCCGACTGAGAGATTGACCGAGGATGACTGTGTTTGTCTTTCACCTCTTGGTATCACTTGTTTCATTAAGAAGCACACTGATAGTAAAAAAACTAGTCAGATTGTTCATTTTAAGCTGCACAAAGATTCAACAGTTCATGATGACAGATATTTGAATCCCACCCGCAAAGACTTCTGTTTTGGAGGAAAGGAAGATTGGTCTGTTGGTGAAGTAATTGGTTGCACTTTCCAGGGGTGTCTGTATCTAGTTTCTGAAGATGGTCTTTCGGTTGTTCTTCCAGCCATATCTACTTCTTCAAATTTTCTTCCTGTTGAGACGATTGGATATCGTCAGCACGTTAATTATGAAGTTGTAAAGTGGCAACTAGAAGCAATTCTGGATGTAAAAGAGCTGAAAAAACCATTCTGTCCTTGGAAAGTTGAACTTTTGGATCGAGTTCTTATATATGAAGGGGCGGAAGGAGCAGACTGGTTGTCGTTGCAGAATGGTAAGAGGAATCGTCTGTCTGTTGTTGCCTAGCTTGCAATATTTCCATTGTGTGTGTGTCTAGTGGTTTCTTTTCCATTATGATGTATTAGTTGTTGCTCCTGTATCTGCATTACCTTTCCAAAGCTCTAGCTACATGCATATTTTCTATCGTACTCCTTGTATTTTTTTTAAGATAATTTTTTTTTTAGAACTGTCTCTTTTTCATGTTTGTTAATCAGGGAAAAGGTTATTTTTGAATAAGGGTATAGGGAAAGGAGATTGATTTGGGGTGGTAACTAGTGATGTGGACTTTCAGATTTTGCCAATTATGATATCACATGCTTTATGCAATAATTTACTGATTTCTTGAGTTGATAACATATTCAATGTTTTTGAATGTAAGCCTAGTGTTTGCTAGGTGGTTGTGTTAAGATGTGACAGTTTTGAGGAATCTGATGACTCTCATCATAAGATGACTTTGCTGAGGTGCTCAGCCACATTTTTCCCTTACGGAATACCTTGTTATTGCCTGAGCTAGGGATGCAAGATGCAAGCTCGGAATCTGCTGTCATTTCTATGGTTAGAAGTAGATGGTATCAATCCCAATCCTCTCAGAGGGAGACATTAACATTGTAGAGACAATGAAAATTACATATGTAACATTTGTCTATTTTGTTGTTTACAAGTTTTACATCATTACATGAATTGAACGTTGAGGGTCACCTTATATATTACTAGTATTGGGGATGATCCAGAAGACTCCACAAATTGGGATATTACTTTACCTATGATTAAGCATAGGACACTAAAATTTTGGAAGTCCCAACTTATATTCAAAGAGCCACAAATCATTCATTGAACTATTGTCTTATTGCTTCTATATAATTTCTCCAATTGTGTGCTGGATTGATTCATTTTTTCTTGTTGTTTAGCTGTTGTTGGAAAATGTGGACTTTTTATATAAATATATTGCTGCACTTTGTTCTGACTACGTGTAAATTGTTATCATGTCAGGATGGGACTTGAAAATTTCTAGGTTGCGTCGGCTACAATTGGCATTGGATTACCTAAAATTTGATGAAATTGAGCAGTAAGGATCTTGTGGTCTTTGTAATTTTCCATTATTTCTCTATTTTGACACAATTTATCATCCATATTTTTGGTACACAATTGTAATTGAGAGGTTGATCCTAGGGTATGTGTCCGAGTTTTGATAAATGTATGTGCAAAAATGTGGTTGTTGCATATGAGTTGTACATGAATGTGCATATATATGTAGATATATATACTCATGTCTTTTTTAGATATTGTCGGTTTGTAATTATACTGGATGGTGGTTGTTATGAAAGTTGCAAAATTATAAGCATAACTGTTGAGTCATGTTGGAAACTTGGGCATAATCAACTATCAAATGCTCATCAATTTCTAAAAAAATAAATGAAGTATTTCCCTATAGTATGCATATGCTGAGGGAGAATGTCCAAAGCTCAGTGGAGCATGGAGTTTTTCTTACTTTGTTGGGAACATGATTCTCTTAGTTGAGTCCAAGTTTTGGTGGGTTCTTATGGAAATGCGGTTATTCTTGATTAAAAAGTGTGTCCTTATACCCAAAAATGGAAAAGATATCCATTAAATACCCTCAGTTAAGTACACATATGATAAAATATCACTATTCCAGAACTATGCGTACATTGATGTTAGTTGCAAATTGATGATTTAATTTTTACTGTATTTGCTGATATTTTTATGTTTTCTCAATCGGTTGCTTTTGTTTACCTATAATTATTTGACTGCGGCCATTACATGGACTTTCCTTTGAAACTGCAATGATAATTGCTAAATTTTACTCCCTCCATCTCTCACTTTATGGCACTAAGTAATTCTTTCCTTATTTTCTTTGTCTTCTTTTCTTCTTCCATTTGTTTTCTGTGTATTAACTTTTAAAAAATGCCAATATCGTCTACTAATTAACATTGGAAGTATCAGTGTAACCTTTTATCTGTGTCAAAATCTTTGATTTATCAGTCCATTTTGTTAATATTATCGAACAATCTGGAATATAGAAATCCTATAATTTGAAGATTTTTTTTTTCAGTTGTGGAGATTCCATAAATTGTTTGTGTTTTTACAGGTCAATCTAGATGAACTAAGAAAGCTGACAAATTAATAAAATAAAAGCAAGTGAAGTTCATTAATTTGTCAAAATCTTTAACAGACTTTACGACGGATTCAGAAGTATATTTTCTCAAGCTAGTGATTCCATGATCTTGTGCTTGTTACCAATTACATCATGTAACTTTCCAGTCTCTTTTTAAATTGATTCAGAGCCATTCATGAAGAAGATGGTTTTGCTTAGTATGAATAATAGTAAACATGATCACCTTGCAGAGCTTCTTTTTTGGGTTTTCAATATCCATGTGCAGCATCTATTCTATTCTGCTTTTATGTTGCTTTAAGACATTGACTTATTTATTGCCTATAGTTGGTTAAGTTGCTGACCAGAGGAAACTTTTTTCTGTGGTGGCTTTAACAGTTCTCTTGAAATGCTTGTGGATGTGAATTTGGCCGAAGAAGGCATTTTGAGATTGCTTTTTGCTGCAGTATATCTGATGGTCCATAGAAATGGCACTGATAATGAGGTTTCTGCTGCATCAAGGTAAAACTTGTTTTAAATTGATTCGTTTCATGTTTATATACTTTTGATCTCATTATCTCTTATTACTCTATCTCCCCTTCCCTATCCTGCTCTCCTCCCTCTTAAGCAACTCTCAATATGTATTTTTTTTTTATCCCAAATCTGGTTTTTATTTTGTATGCATCACGAAATAGAGAGAATTCTTTTCTCTAGTTTTATATCATTTGTTGATCTCAAATATAAGTTTGCTTTTATCATGTGAAGAAATTACATATATGCGAATCATAGAAGAATTGTTAAGGATATATATGTCCTATTTCTTGTCGTGAAGATGATGTTTTAATACTTGTGAGTGTTGTTTGCTTGACTCTTTAAGCCAAAAGGTTGAGTATTTTTCACGCATTTTCCAACTGTCAGTTATAGGGTTAACAGTTCTTCTGAGGGATATTGTGTTTTTTTTTTCACATTTAAAGTCTGCTTTGTATGCTGATAGCAAGTTCTTCTCTGTAGCTGCTTGAACTTGCATTGCTGAAGTGTGTAGTATAGTTGCGTCGTGATAATTAGAACTTTTTAAGTTGGGAAAGTTTCTTTAGTTGCTATTTTCTCAGTCTAATTAGAGCAGTTGACAGTAGCAGTCTAAATTTGATTATACTAGTCTGTTGTTCTTTTTATAGCTGTTCATTAACCACCTGATTCTTCCTCTTTCAATTATCTTTATTAATGCTGCACCAACTTGGTCTGGGTAGATAATTCCAGAATCTTACTTTGCTGATGAAAAAAAATCCCACTGTATCTTGGCGGAAGCAATAAATAGTTTTTGTTTGAGAAAATGTTTAGAAGTGGGATTTTTTCATTCACCAATTTTTGTTTCTTTACCAATTTCTCATCATGTTTTCTGTTTTTCAGGCTTCTTGGATTGGCAACATGCTTTGCAACCCAAATGATTCGTAAATATGGGATACTACAGCGTAAGAAAAGGTTTTACCCATTTCAAGGACCTAAAAGAATTGAATTGCTTTCTCTTCCACCAAATTTTCCATGTAAAGTAGAGACTGAAATTGGGGACTCAAGAAGGATTCGTGACATGGCACATCTCCTGGAAATGATCCGAAATCTTCAACGTCGTCTCACTGCAAAATTTATGAGGCCAGGCCAAGGAATTGTATGCACCTATACTGCGTCCTTGCTGTATCCATGTTGTTAAACTTCATGCTTCTTATTTTTTCTTACTGTGATCTTTTTTATAAATGATATAGGTGGATGGTAAGGAGCCATTAAGTTTGGTGACAACCAATCTAGAACAGGATGAATCTCAGTTTCTTCCTGCTGATAGTTTATTGTTGGAGACTCAGAGCCAACAGGAATCACTGGCTTCTGTATCTTCCATGCACTTGAAAAGTGAAAAGCTTGCTTTGGTATCCCAGGAATCTCTAATTTCTGGAGCCTCTTTGGAAGCGGATCATTCAAATGCATTGTCTTCACATATACCACAAGTTGGGAATCTTGAGAGCGTTTTTACCTTGGAAAATCCAAAGGAGATGATTGCAAGATGGAAATTAGACAATTTAGATCTGAAAACTGTGGTTAAAGATGCTTTACACACTGGTCGTCTCCCTTTAGCAGTCCTGCAATTGCATCTTTATCATAGAAGAGATTTAGAAACAGATAAGGAGCCTCCAGACACCTTCACTGAAGTTCGCGATATTGGAAGAACCATTGCTTATGACCTGTTTCTTAAGGTACTTTATTGATTTTTAAGATACACACGAACTCATACCATTTGCTTACTATATTTATCACCTTTGACAACAGGGTGAAACTGGACTTGCCATATCAACACTGCAAAGGCTTGGAGAGGATATTGAGGCCTGCCTTAGGCAGTTATTATTTGGCACAGTAAGAAGACATCTCCGAATCCAAGTTACTGAGGAAATGAAGAGATATGGCTACCTAGGACCTTATGAGGGCAAGATTTTGGAGAGGTTATTGCTTATTGAGGTATAAGAAACTTTAATAATTATTTCTTTTGATCATTGTGTGCCATTTGATCTCTGATTTCATATATTTTTACTGTTATGTTTTTTTCCTGGAAAGAGGCTGTATCCTAGCAGTAGCTTCTGGAAAACTTATGTTGGCCGCCAAAAGGCCTTGACAGGAGATACATTCACTAAAAAGTTACCGAATGGGTTGAAGTTGCATATTTTGCATTCACATCAACCGAATGATCTTATCATTGACTGTGGTGAGCTTGATGGAGTTGTATTAGGTTTGTGGGCAAGTATTCATGATAGTCCTCCTGATACTAATATGGACGAAGATATTGCTCATGTTGGATACTGGGTGGCAGCCGCAGTGTGGTCTAATGCCTGGGATCAGCAAACAATTGATCGTGTAAGTCTCATAGTTCACTCTTTTTTGTGTTGTAACTCTTTGAAAAGCATCAAATTGTTCTGTATTTATATTGAGGAGATATGTAGTTGGCAATGATATGGGACGCATTAGTTCCTAAGATCATCATTCAAGTCATTTGCCAATGGAGGTTTTCAAATCCGTGCTTTCTTGTTTTTGGGTGGTCTATCACAGCATGGAAGGCTCCTGGATATTGGTCTTATTTGATGTGAACCTGCTTTGAAAATGGTGAAGTTCTGATATTTGCCAAATTAACTTGCCTTTATTCCATTAAAAAAGAAGAAAATTTCCAAAATGACGTCAGTGTGCGTATTTAAACTTTTTGACATAGAAAACTTATAAGTAACAGGTTATTTGGTTGAAAATATAATTGACTTGATGGATGCACAGCGGTATATTTTCTTGATGGATGCACAGCGGATGCAATTTTCAATTGGCCAACAGCAACCATCTGGATTAAATTCTTATTTATTTTAATTATCTCCTAATAGGTTGAGTTAGAATCCCTTCTCACCCACAACCAACCAAAAAAAGTAGGGATCTTCGCCTCTTGAGGGTAGGAAAATCGAGGCTCCTTTCAATTGAGGCACGAACAATGTCAAATTCTATAATAATTAGTTGAAACTCACGTTAGAAGCAAAGCTATGGCCCTTTACATATGATGTTATTGTATAATTTTCATTAATGTTCTTCAAGCATACAAGAACATTATTTTATAAATATATTATAGCCAAAGGTTGATGATGTTATATGATTTTCTTTTTGAAGTTAATTATATGCAAAGCTGGTATGTGGTATGGATATTCTTTTTGCTCTTTTAACTTGTTTTAGTTATCAAGCATTATTGATTTTTTTTCTCGACATCTTGCTGTACAGATAGTTTTAGATCAACCTTTCCTTCTAGGTGTGCATGTATTATGGGAATCTCAGTTAGAGTATTATGCATGCCACAATGACTGGGAAGAGCTTTCAAAACTTGTGGACCATATTCCAGCATCTGTCTTGTCTAACAGAAGCCTTCAGATTGCTCTGGTTGGCTTGTCAGGTGCTCCAGGTGTTGGACTTGATAGTGATTTTAGTGAACGGAGCAATCTTATTTGCTCAATTGATGATTTTGATGTTGTCTGCATGGATGTTCCTGGTATTAAAATCTTGAAGAGTCCTGTCAATTTGACATGTACTGTGTGGCTAAGAGTGCTCTTGGAGCAGGAGCTTGCAAAGAAATTTGTTTTCTTGAAGGAATATTGGGAAGGCACTGCAGACATAGTAACTGTTTTAGCTAGGTCAGGCTTCATAACCTCCAATTCCGATAAGATGCAAATTGAGCATACTTCTGTTGAGACTTCTTTAGACCTGGATGATTTTGATGGTGAAAGATCACATGTCGATGCTGTGCAAGCGTTACATAAACTGTTTGTGTATCACTGTGTGCAATATGGCTTACCAAACCTTTTGGACCTTTATCTGGATCACCACAAGCTGGGAATGGATAACAATTCACTTCATTCATTGCTAGAAGCTGCAGTAAGTTCTGTTACATTCTGTGTGTTATTCATTCCCTGTTTTTGTGTTTTCCTTTCCTGTTTACAACCAATGTCTGCATTTGCACTATCTTTTCCTATCATTTGCAGCTGTATTCTCTTAACCTATATGATGTGTAAACTAAGTCGTCTATCAGATCAAACTAGATATTTACTGGAGTATTTGATTGATTTCAGTGCATACGCATGTTTGTGTTCACATTTATTCAACTTATTCTGTATTTTGATGACATTGTGGGCACTGGTTCTTTATTAATTATCATTCTTACGTTTGTAAAATTGACACTGCACTAATTGAATAGAGGGCAATCATGATGTCCGAGGAACTCCTTCAATCTTTTTGTTGTATTGCAGTTTAAAATTATCGTATTGATTTTTCATTTGAGCTTTTGCCTCTTAATTCAACTGGTATGCCTTCCCATGTACTGGATAAATAAATCTTGTGTGAAAAATATGGTAATAATTTTTTTTCTTTGTTGATCATTGTATTCTTTCTTCAAAATTTCATTACTGCGTTGCAAAATATATCATATATTGTTACTTGTAGAAATTCTATGAAGATTTCCTTTTTCACTAACTAGTGGTATTTTATTCAGGGAGATTGCCAATGGGCAAAGTGGTTGCTTTTATCTAGGGTTAAGGGGTATGAATATGATGCATCATTTAGTAATGCCCGGTCAATCATGTCATGCAACATAATTCCGGAGAGCAACCTCAGTGCTCTGCGAGTCAGTGATATAATTTGTACTGTCGATGATATAGCTGAAGGAGGTGGTGAATTGGCAGCTTTAGCTACTCTTATGTATGCCCCTTGTCCAATTCAGAACTGTCTAAGTAGTGGAGGTATAAATAGGCATGGTAGCATTTCAGCCCAGTGTACTTTGGAAAATCTTAGACCTACATTACAGCGCTTTCCCACTTTGTGGCGCACTCTTGTGGCAGCAAGATTTGGGCAAGATACAGCTTCCAATTATTTGCGACCTAAAGCAGATAATGGTTGGTTTGGAGCTCATATTCATTTGGCATACTTAACCATCAACACTAATAATAGTTCACTTCATTCTTACTTTTTTACATATGGTTGAAAATCAGCTCTGGTGGACTATCTGAATTGGCGTGACAACATCTTCTACTCTGCTGCACGCGATACTTCACTTTTGCAGATGCTGCCATGTTGGTTTCCTAAGACTGTGAGGAGGTTGATTCATCTTTACATGCAGGTTTGTTTACTTCTGCTTTTCACCTTGAATTGCTTTCTGATCCTAACTTTTCTTTAATTTAAATTTTTGTTTATACAAGAGGCGTATAAAACTTTTGCTTCAACAAATTATGTTTTAATGTTCCTGAATTCTCAGATTATCAAAACTTTAGATATTATGTCGACCTGATCCCTTCAGAACAGGAAAGTTCTGTTTTTATTGTAATGCTCTGACGTGTGGTGGTTTCTCCGTACTGCAGGGTCCTCTTGGTTGGCAATCACTCTCAGGTCTGCCTACAGGGGACTCTTTGTTACATAGGGAAATAGATTTTTGCATTCATGCTGATGAACAAACTGAGATAGGTGCGGTCTCCTGGGAAGCAACAATCCAGAAACATGTTCAAGATGAACTCTATGATTCTTCACTTGAGGTTTTGATTCTTTTTCTTACAAGAACTTAGTGTCTGTTCCATTCTAAGTTATGAGTTCCATTAATTTGTTAGTAACCAATTGATGCAATGAGGGCGTTTTGGTGAGTTTGTGGAGATTATTTTAAATCATTCCACTGTGCTGCTGGGATTATATTTATTAATTCCAATTAGAATTGCACAGCAGTGAGGTTGAAGATATTGTTAACTGTTTTAATTCTGCCTGATGTGTACGAGAGGTTAGATCAGGGACCATTGTATGGTCAAAGTAACCAGCATGCTTGTCAATAAGAAGTAAAAGATATGCCGTGTCGACATTATGATTTCTTTGAGACAGATATTTATAGAACTACAATTTTTTATACTGCAAATTATGCTAATGCGATGTTAATCAGCTGGTGACTCTGGTTTTTGGAATTCCTTTTGGAACACCATAAGCAGGGATACACGTAAAAGATATCTTTAAGTTGTTTGGTTAAAGCACCTTTTACATGCTTTTTTCAAACTATGGCTGGAGGGAGAATTGCTTTAACTGAAATTATAATAAATTTCCAATATTGATATTTTCTGTGACCTCATTCCATGGCTTGGTATTTATAGCTAGGAATTTCTTTTCTCCTTTTTACTCATTATACATCTGCTACTTATTTAATGGTAGTTTTATCAGACAAGCCAGCCTTCTTTCTCATTAAGTCATCGCGGTTTTATGTACGCTTAGCAGAAATTTATTGTTTGTAACTACAACACTTCCGCCAAAAGAACTTTAATTGTAGCAGTTCTATTCACAGCAACTTCTCAACAACAATCTCAAACAGAATTTAAATTCTGGTTAGGAGTCAAATGTAATTGGTATTATTATTTTGGTTGCTGTGATAAATGGAAGTATCTTCAAATTCAGGTTTTAATGGAAGGGCCTAGTTTATGTTTGTGTATTGTTGGTTATGTAGACCTCTTACTTTATGTTTCTGTGTTCTTGGCTATGTAAACCTGTTCAATGCTTAGATACCTGTTTCTCTTCTTTTTACTTCCTATTTTCCAATTTCTATTTTTGTTGGTTGTATTTTTCATTCTCTTTTTCCTTTTTGCTTAAAACCATTGTGGTTATGCTGTTTGCATAGGATAATTAAATTCCAATATTATCAAACATAACTATATTCCAATTCCTTGCTACATTCAGATCCCAAGGAATTCAAATGTAATTATTTTTGTCAGTATTCTCTTTCTTAGGATAGAAATAAGGAGTCACTTTCTGCATTACTATCAAATTAGTAAAAAATTAGTCAAAATTTTGTGCATGAAAATTGCAATTATATTGTTTTTAAGAATTGACATTGGAAATGCATTCCTATCCAAGATCCAGCACCTTAGTATAACTTGCATCGTCATTCCCTATGTCACGGCGTACCATGTTTAATCTGAGGCTTTTGTTACGTTCACTTCAGGAAAGTGGAGTTGGGATTGAGCACCATTTGCATCGTGGACGTGCATTGGCAGCTTTTAACCACATTCTTGGTGTTAGAGTTCAAAAGTTGAAATTGGAAGGAAAGTCTGGTGCTTCACACGGACAATCAAATGTTCAATCTGATGTGCAAACACTTCTTGCACCTTTAACGCAGAATGAAGAGGCTCTTCTTTCGTCTGTAAGAGATAACTTGATTATAGGCAGCTTCATGATTTATAATCTAAATATTTCATTTTGACATCTATCAACGAAATCACGATGAGTGGTGATTACTGTCTGAATGTGGCATTAAAGATCTAGAAATGTTAACTTTTGGTAGTTTCTTCTCCAGGACTCAAACGACCTAGTAAATGCAGAATTTCTTATGAATACTTCACATACTTGTGTTCTAGGAACTTGTAGGCAAATAAGGTTGAACAAAGAAGCGTGGCCCTTATGGGATTAAGCAGTATGTTCTGTTGCAGCCTTTTCTGTTTCTGTTTATGTTCTCTGTAAGAGGAACCAGAAGTCTTCTGGGCAGAATGATCCTTTTGTTTGTATATGCATAGTCTGGCCTGGACATACCGCTACTTTCACATAGATATAGGATGTATACAATTCTTTTGTAATAGTCACCTTTGTAGTGACAACTTTGATTTTGAAACTTCCCCAGTTTGTTTTTTTCTTTGTCTTCATTTGAAAAATCGGGTGAATGAATTATTTACATTATTTATCTGTCCCTTAGTTATTAGATGCTATTGTAGATTAGAGAAACTAAAAGGGAGAGTTGTAAATGTGGGGTAGCCGTGCCAGATTTCTAGTCTCAAGTGTCACCAACTTTTGACATTTATTCTTAAGTTCGACTAGGCTACTCATTTATTAGAATAAGAAAGTGATTGAATCTCATGTCTATCTTTTCATAAGAGATCTTATAAATAAAATATTCTTCTATATCTACGTGTTAATGATTTTTGAATTATTGGGCTTCATATTATTCATAACTTTTAATCGTGAGCTTTGACCTTGTGTTGGCAACTATCAACTATGGATTTGGATCTATAGATAACTTCTAAGGTACTGCAGGCAGGGGGCATGGATTCATTTATCTGCCTTTTTCGTAACCATCTAGCTTTTAATGTACTTTATAATAAATTTAAGATTCAAATCTTCTCTCTCTCCAAAATTTCTTTTTTTGGTCACCCCTGTTCTAAAATTTCTCAATTCATATTCTATTTCATATAGACCAAATATAGTAAAGATGTTAAAGATTGTGGCCTCTAGTAACATTAGATGAGGATTGGAAGTAAATAATATCCAATGGTGCTTTGTATTTCATATTAGAGGTTAACTGTACTAGAACGAACAATCTAGTAAACTAAAATAGTAATTCAACTTTTCAGGTCATTCCTCTTGCTGTTACTCATTTTGAAGATTCTGTATTGGTGGCTTCATGTGCTTTTCTCCTGGAGCTTTGTGGTTTATCTGCCAGCATGCTTCGTGTGGATGTAGCTGCCTTAAGAAGAATATCTTCTTTCTATAAGTTGAAAGAGAAAAATGATAAGTTCAGCCAATTTTCACCTAAGGGTTCTACATTCCATCTGATGTCCCATGAAGGTGACATGGTGGAATCTTTAGCTCAATCATTAGCAGATGAATATCTGCATGCAGATCGTCCAAATGATGCTAAGCTGAAGAGATCTGTGAATTCACTTACTAGCAAACAATCTTCACGTGCTTTAATGCTAATCCTACAGAATTTGGAAAAGGCTAGCCTTCCAGTGATGGCGGAGGGAAACACTTGTGGATCCTGGCTGTTAACTGGTTGTGGTGATGGAACTGAATTAAGAGCCCAGCAAAAGGTTGCAAGCCAATATTGGAGTTTAGTCACAATTTATTGTCAAATGCATCAGCTTCCCCTAAGCACTAAGTATCTTGCTTTGCTAGCAAGAGATAATGATTGGGTAAGTTTCTTTATCTATCCAGAAAGTTGCCATGTATAGAGAAGGGTTTCTGAGTTTCTGCTCTCTCTTGAATCAATGACTACATGCTCCTTGTTGTGCATTGCACTTATATATAATCTGTGAAAAAAAGATCAAGTTGATGCTTTTGAATTTGAGATTCGAGCATTTCACTAGATGAAGACATGCATCCGAACTAATATTCTGATCAGTTGAGTTGATTTTGAGCAAATTCAAGAATTCCAGTTTTATTTTTTCATTTACTTTTGAAGGTTGGATTTCTATCTGAGGCTCAGATTGGAGGATATCCTTTTGATTCTCTGGTGCAAATAGTAAGTATGACGCAACGTATAATTATTTTTAGATAATCCAGAAAATTTGTTGAGTTTCACCAATGGGTATCACTTTGATGTTATATTCAGGCAAGCAGGGAGTTCAGTGATCCTCGCCTTAGAGTTCACATACTGACTGTCTTGAAAAGCATGCACTCAAAAAAGAAAGCTGGTTCAACAACAAACTCAGATATGGCAGAAAAAAGGGGTGAAACTTCCTGTGTGGATGCTAATATCATGATTCCAGCAGAGCTCTTCAAGATTTTAGCGGATTGTGAGAAGCTAAAAAATCCTGGGGAGGCCCTCCTGAAGAAAGCGAAGGAGATGTCATGGGCAATTTTGGCAGTGATTGCATCATGCTTTCCAGATGTCTCCCCATTGTCCTGTCTATCTGTTTGGTTGGAAATTACAGCAGCAAGGTGACCCAAACTCCTAAACAAAGTATTTGGTTATAAGTTGTGCTTGTCATGCTTCTAGATGCTTCCAACTTATACTCTGGCTGCTTTATTTCCATTTGTCTGGCATTGTGATATGCAAGTTAGTCAGCAACCTATTTTTTTTATATCAGTTCTGATGTGATTTATTGAACTTCCATATTCTCCATATCAATAATCAATCATAAGTAACTACTATATTTCCAGGGAAACTTCGTCCATCAAGGTGAATGACATTGCATCCCAGATTGCAGATAATGTCAGAGCAGCTGTCGAAGCCACCAATTCGCATACAGCTGATAATAGGGGATTGACATTCCATTACAATCGTCAAAATTCAAAACGTAGGCGGCTTATGGAGCCCATTTCTGGGGATTCATTGGTTTCTACTGCTGACGTTTCAAGCTCCTTTTCTGGTGCAAAAGTTCCTACAGCTCATGGTGTAGTTGATGAAAGAGAAGGAATGCTAGACACTAGTGCACATGGTTTAAATATTGCTAGTGATCCTGGTGAAGGACCTGCTTCTCTCTCAAATATGGTGGCAGTGCTTTGTGAGCAAAAGTTGTTTCTACCTCTGTTAAGGGCCTTTGAAATGTTTCTTCCTTCTTGTTCATTGTTACCTTTCATCCGTGCACTTCAGGTCTGTGATAGTTCAAACCACCCACTTCATAAATTCATTTCTAGTTTTGTTTGGATGAGGAGCTTCGAGCTCTACATTTTCAAGTTTTGTAACTTTGAATTGGCTAGAAGGAGTCTATTATGTTCCATAACTTCATGGTTAGCATGTATCCTGTTGTCCATTTTGACGTGCCTGAAGCTCATCTATTATCTTAAGTGTTTAATTTAATGCGTGGTAGATTTACGTAAAGCAAATTCACTGAAGACTCTTACATGCAAGTCAGGAAAATTCCCTCAGGCTATGTAGTCTGATAATTGTTCTTCCACCAACTGCTTAAAAGAGTCTATTATTTGCTTTTCTTGAAGGGAATATTAGAATCAACTAGCAAGTTATGAACATTAGTTTTAACTTTTAAGTTAAATGGTATCTAGAAGATAATATTATAGTTGTTGTCTTCAGGGCATCTCCTTCATTTTGTCCATATTTTGCAAACACTGATCTTGTCATGTAATCAAAATGATAATTGTGGGGCTAAATAAGGATTGAAGTTCAGAATCAGATAATTTGATATTTCTGATCTGTGTTAAGTATATGCTAAAGTGGCCATATTTGAATATCTATGCTAAAATATGTGAAGTTGGGCTTGTAATCAGGGCACTAGGAGGATATAACTGAAACTGAAAGGAACAGCAGTGTTCCCCTCTGCTAAAGTTGTATAATATTTTTACTTTCTCCACTTCATAGTTTTTGTGTTTCTTTGCTGTCATATTTGACTTTTACCTTGTAACTTTTGACTTTGGAGCTTGTTTGTTTGTTACCATGCCAGGCATTCTCACAAATGCGACTATCGGAAGCTTCAGCACACCTTGGTTCCTTTGCTAATGGGATAAAGCCTGAACCATCTGGTCTACAGTCAAATGTAGAAAGAGAAGCGCAGACTAGAACATCATGGATATGCTCCACCGCTGTAAAAGCAGCTGACGCAATACTTTCAACTTGTCCATCTCCTTATGAAAAGAGATGCTTGCTACAACTTCTTGCCGCTACTGACTTTGGTGATGGAGGATCTGCAGCGGCACATTATCGAAGACTTTATTGGAAAATAAATTTGGCAGAGCCTTTACTTCACAAGGATGAAGTTATAAATCTTGGAGATGAGTCTCTGGATGATGCTTCACTTTTAACAGCATTGGAAAAGAATGGGCACTGGGATAAAGCACGCAACTGGGCCAGACAATTGGAGGCTAGTGGTGGACCTTGGAAATCTGCTTTTCACCATGTTACGGAAACTCAGGTCTGTATATGCCATACCAGTTCCTCTGGTACCCATAAATTTTACGAAAACTTTCTTAATTATCAGCTCTGTCTTCATAGACACCCATCTGCTTTCAATTTGGCATTAGATTAATTGAATTCCATCTGAATTAAAGACGATCTCGAGGTGCTATGTATGCCAATCATTCCTTAGCTGCTTATCCGTAATCGCTGATGGAAATCTCCAAGATCTTGTGGTTTATGTGTGTGCATACGTTTGTACTGATATAGCACAAAATTCTCATGATGTTTTTATATCAAAGCAGTTTCAGAGATTGAGAATAATGACACTTGCTAAAGATGTCATAAGCTTAAAAGCTGTAAAGTTCTTAAAGTGAGCTTCTGATTGTGAAAATGCCACCATAAAGTAGCTTTTGCTGCTTCCCTCCTTGTAACTTATTCAATTTGTGTGATGAGTCAATAAACCAGCATAGGGGGCCTTATGTTTAGTAGTCCACAAGTAGATCTGGGGACATAGACATAACATTTCCATTGAGGTGGTAGTTTTTATGGCATTAGTGCTGTAAACAGTCAACCATGACATATTTTTCTTGCTCAAAATTCTTTTGCATGTTTCAAGTATAAAACCCTTCTATCACTGTTTTGATTGCCTGTGCAACTTGTTAGCCTTTATTTTCTCAATGGTTATTTGGAGGAAATTTTTGATTGTTTAGTCACATGTATAACTGACCGTTCTGTTGGATGGTTTATCCATTTATTCTACTCTTTATTCCTATGGTTGACTCTGCATACTGTCAGTCATCTCCTTTTCCTGAAACTTCCTGAGTTTGGAACCTAGCTTACACTAATTTAACACGTTATGCTTGTGGCTTCTTTAACTCGATATATGGGCATTTACTTGAGTTACATGTGTATCTATACAAACAAGTATACACCTCTTGTAATTTGAATTTAATCTTAGACGTCCTTGTGGTTGGATAATTATCAAAGTAAATCTTTGTTCTGAGATTTTATCATGTAGTTTTTTTTGGGAGATTTTATTATGTAGTTTTGCAAAAATATGAATATGATATAGTTGTTTTCAAAGTAAAATCTAGTAATTGATCCACGTTCAGATCTGGTCAATATTTTAGTTTAATTGTGGACAGGACATTGGGAAAGGATATGCTTACTAATTACCATATAACAATAACATATAGAGCATTTCTTAGTGCAATATTAGAGCACTAATAGCCCTTCATATAGGACAGCAGACAGCACAAACATATGAAGAAGAATGAGAGTGACAGTTGTGGAATCAAGAGAATAAATAGAAAGAAGCTGGTAAAACACTGAGAGAATATATTAATCAACATTTTGATAGTTTATTATTATGTCTAGTTAGTAGTTCATTTTGGAAAATGACCATTAGGTCGTGTAATGGTATAGTTACAAGTAGATGGGCTGAAACAAGTTCACTCCCTCTTTCCTCCCCCATAAACAAAGCTCTAGTTAGATGGTACTGCATCACCTGCAGCATGAAGTCTGTGATCACTGAGATCTACCTGAAAGTAAATGAAAAAAGAAAAAGTTGCCCTACAGATGATAAATGATAATAGTTTTGTACCATTTTACTATACAAATTGTTCCTTTAATCTTTGTTTGAAATGTTTTAGTTGGTGTTTTGTTCATCAGAGATTTTGTTGCAGATGCCCTTGAGTTCATCTCGTTGAGTTTTGTATGAATTTGCTCCTTTAGTGTACTTTATTTTATTGTTATCATCTCCTAGAAAGAGATCTCTTGATGGTCACTTTATGCTATTGTTCTTATGTAACATTTAGGCTGAATCCATGGTAGCTGAATGGAAGGAGTTTCTCTGGGATGTTCCTGAAGAGAGAGTTGCTTTGTGGGGTCATTGTCAAACGCTTTTTATCCGATACGGTTTCCCTCCTTTACAGGTTTGCTTGTTTAGTAGTAGTAATTTTTGTGTTCTTTATATGTTGTGTCAATATATTGATTACTGCTTGAATTGCTGTTGCCAGGCAGGAACATTTTTTCTTAAACATGCTGAAGCTGTGGAGAAAGATATTCCAGCAAAAGAGCTTCTGGAATTGCTATTTTTGTCTCTTCAGTGGTTAAGCGGCCTTATAACTGTAACCAACCCGTAAGTGGTTTATCTCATGTTCTATTTTTGTGATGCTTGTGTTACTATTATACAAGATGAAGATGCATTTTCAGAACGCTTCTGACCTTTGCGATGAATTCCAGGGTTTACCCAATGCATCTTCTGAGAGAAATTGAGACTAGAGTATGGTTATTAGCAGTTGAATCTGAAGCTCAGCTAAAAGGTGACGGGGAAGTAACTTCATCAAATTCCACCCAAAACCCTGGTAGTGGAAGTACATCCAGCATAATTGACAGTACTGCAAGTTTGATTTCTAAGATGGATAATCATATTATTGCAGTGAGGAATAGAAATTTGGAGAAATATGATTCAAGGGAAAATAATTTTTCCCTTCATAAAAACCATTTGTTAGATTCTGGCTCTTCAACATCAGGTGGGAATGCAAAGACAAAAAGGAGGGCTAAAGGATATGTGCCTTCAAGACGCGCTTTGCTAGACCCAGTGGATAAAGGCAGTGATCTTGAAGATTTTTCTACTCAATGTTTGAGAAATGAGTTGCAGTTACAAGATGAAAACGTAAGAATGGAGATGACTTTTTCCAAGTGGGAGGAAAAGATTGGACCTGCAGAGCTGGAAAGAGCTGTTCTTTCTTTGCTGGAGTTTGGACAAACAACAGCTGCCAAGCAACTTCAACATAAACTTTCTCCAGAACATACCCCTCCTGAATTCAAACTTGTTGATGTTGCTCTAAAGCTTGCAGCTATGTCGACTCCTGTTCGTGAAGCGTCATTATCAATGCCTGATGAGGAAGTACTTTCTGTTATGAAATCATATAATATATCCATTGACGAGCCTCTGATTAAGCCCTTGCAGGTAATTCATCCAACTCTTTTTCTTTCATTCTATAATCTTGTAGAATAATCTATATGCATCACTCTCTGTTTGCTTGGACTCGAGCACAAATCTTATATTATATATATAATGTAAACTTCTTTTCCTTGTTAACTATGTCTTCTAACTTTACCTTCTATTCTATTATGTTATCGTCACATCTTGAATATGCAAAATGAAGATCTTGGAGAGTTTAACCAACTTGTTCGCTGAGGGTAGTGGATGTGGATTATGCAAACGAATCATAGCAGTTGTGAAAGCTGCAAATGTCTTAGGTCTCTCATTTTCTGAGGCTTTTAATAAGCAGCCAATTGAACTGCTTCAACTGCTATCTCTTAAAGCTCAAGAATCTTTTGAAGAAGCATCCCTTCTAGTGCAAACTTGTTCCATGCCAGCTGCCAAGATTGCTCAAATTCTTGCAGAATCATTTTTAAAGGTGTGATTATATTTCTTTTGTACGTTGTTAATTTCACTGGGCATATCTAGTCCTTCAATTGCATTGCTTGCATCTGCATTGTGAATAGAGTTGTCATTCAGGGCCAGTTGGATGTGTGTTGAATAGCAAGGCTTGAAAATCTTAAATCCAAATTACTTCATGTCAGCTTCTTAAGCTATATGGAGTTTGCATAAGAAACCTAATATTATGTGGGTCATAATTTGTGTTGACTATATTTTATTACAAACATTCTCATCATCTGTGGAGCTGCCACTTAAATTTGACGCCAGTTAATCCTTCTAATAGTCTCATACTGTGGTTTATTTACATTTCTAACGTGTTTCAGGGTCTATTAGCTGCACATCGTGGGGGATACATGGATTCTCAAAAAGAAGAAGGACCAGCTCCTCTGCTGTGGAGATTTTCAGACTTCTTGAAGTGGGCAGAGCTTTGCCCTTCAGAACCTGAAATTGGCCATGCGTTAATGCGCTTGGTTATTACTGGACAAGAAATACCCCATGCCTGTGAGGTATATCAAAGACTGCTAGTAATTAATTTAGGCTGCTATATTTCCATTAGATACTGTTATGTTGTAATTTTGGTGGTAGTACATAGATACCTTTAAGACTGATTAGTCACCATCCTTGAGAGTGATATCCGCCGCTTAGTTATGACTTGCTTATGTGTGATATAGTTGTATGCCTTGCATACATGTTCTGTTTTGTTTGATGTACGGAATATTTTTGTATGCAGTACTCTTGATTTTTTTTTCTGCTAAAGAGGAGATAAATGAGGGGAATTTTTGATTGACAGTTGGTCCTGTCTTGAGATTGTATCATCACGCTTTTAATGACTGAAACTTTCTTTTCAATGGAAAATCTCTCAGGTTGAGCTTCTTATATTGTCGCATCACTTCTATAAATCATCAGCGTGCCTTGATGGAGTTGATGTTCTTATAGCTCTTGCCGCAACTAGGGTTGAAGCTTATGTGTCTGAGGGTGATTTTCCTTGTTTAGCTAGACTGATAACTGGAGTTGGAAATTTCCACGCCCTTATCTTCATCCTCGGTATTCTCATAGAAAATGGTCAGCTTGACCTTCTTCTTCAGAAGTTTTCAGCTGCAGCAGACACAGACCCAGGAAAGGCTGTTAGGGAATTTCGGATGGCTGTTCTCACGTCACTAAAGCATTTCAATGCCAGAGATCTTGATGCATTTGCCATGGTTCGTATTGACAATACATATATTATTTGTAACTATTAAGTTAGCATTGATGCTGTGTGAAACTGGAGACAAAGAAGAGAGGGAAGGGAGTAGAATATACACATTTAACATGATTTGGCTATAAATTACTAACTCCTAAACTGTTATTAGTTCACTTTGTCACATAGTGGCATTTGATGTTATCTTGAGATGATTATGTTGTGGATGATTTTGAGATTATTTGGCTGTATCAGCATCTGGTCAGTAGGGGCGCTAACTAGGGGAAAGTGGAGGGAACAATAGACCTCAAAATGGCAATGGTGCAGCATTGAAATGTAATTTAGTATCAGTATGCTTGATGAACTATTTGGCCAAAATACGGAGATAAAGAATTGAATAAGTTTGAAGTTGGCTTGATCTTATGTATGGTTGAGTAGAGTTTCGTTCTACTTGAAGGCCATTTATTGAGCATCCATGCAATCAAATGTACTGTTCACGTTTTAACAGTTAACACTGAGTTGGCTTGATTTCTTCACAGCTGTGCCACGTTGGAATAAACTTTCTTGGAAATAGGGTTGTGATCAGGGAATTTGAGGAATATATTTTCCACATCTTGATATGCGTGCTTTCCTTCTTTCAGGTCTATAATCATTTTGACATGAAACATGAAACAGCTGCTCTTTTGGAGTCACGGGCATGGCAGTCTGCTGATCAGTGGTTTCACCGTTATGATAAAGACCAGAATGAAGACCTCCTTGAGTCTATGCGGTTTTATATTGAAGCAGCTGAAGTCTACTCTTCGATTGATGCAGGTAATAAAACTCGAGGTGCTTGTGCCCAAGCCTCCCTTGTTTCTCTTCAAATTCGAATGCCGGATTCCAAATGGCTCAATTTGTCGGAGACAAATGCTAGGCGGCTCTTAGTTGAGCAATCCCGTTTCCAGGAGGCCCTAATCGTTGCTGAAGCTTATGGTCTTAACCAGCCAAGCGAATGGGCATTGGTCCTCTGGAATCAGATGTTAAATCCAGAGCTTACTGAAGAGTTTGTTGCTGAATTTGTAGCAGTGCTTCCTCTTCAACCTTCGATGCTTGTTGAATTGGCAAGATTCTACAGAGCTGAGGTTGTAGCCAGAGGTGATCAATCGCAATTCTCGGTTTGGCTGACTGGAGGAGGCTTACCTGCAGAATGGGCCAAGTATCTTGGGAGATCATTTAGATGTTTATTGAAGCGGACCAGGGATTTGCGGTTAAGACTACAGCTGGCTGCAATAGCAACTGGATTTACCGATATTATGGAGGTGTGCACAAAGATGCTCGATAAGGTTCCCGACAATGCCGGGCCACTTGTACTGAGGAAAGGTCATGGTGGTGCCTACCTCCCTTTAATGTGAGGTAAATAGTATTATTTTGGGTGCATGAGTACGAAAGTTTGATTCTTATGATTGATGGTACTGAACAAACTGTTGAGAGGATAAACTGGAGAGGCACAAATCCTTCCTTTTGATCTCTTCTAAAGAAGCTGTAGGATTATGTAAGAATCGGGGGAGTTGTACATTAGTGGAAGAATTTGAGAGATTCTTGTCTTCTTCAACTTCATTGGTCAAGCTAGAGACGCACAAGTAATGGAGAGAGCACATGTAGGGTAGATCAATTTGTTGCTGTGATCAAAATTTTGCGTAGTAGTTACTGAGATTCATTTATAGATCTTGTGGTTGCTTCTGCTATGTTATGTAAGTCCTTGGCCAATCTTAGTTATGTAAGAAAGATGTACAATATGTCAATATAAATGTTGAATATATGATCAGAAATTCTTTGCAGCTCCATTTACTTATGCATACAACTTATATGAAGTTTTGAGGATAGAGTTGACACTTTGTGATACTCCATACATCCAATTAGACTTTGGCAAAAAGGATTATCTGATCTGAAGTTAATGGTAAAGATTAATTTGATCAATTAAGATTAATTTGATCGATTTGAATCGAATGTCCGTTGAGGAAAAAAAAAGGATTTTGGACTCTTTTTCTCATCTTAATTCTGTTTCAAATAAATAAAACAAATAAATGTCATAAATATATAATCCTTTAACCCTTTTTTACTATGTTAATTTTTATATACAAAAATTAAAAAAAAATAGAAAAATTATATGACAGGCAATATTGTTAGTCTTTAATATCATAAATAATAAAAATAATTTTTTATAAATAATTATTTTTATTAGTAAAGATGATCACTAAAGATCACTTAATGGTATGGAAAAAGAAAAAGAAAAGGGGATTAATGTTATGGAAATGTAGTTAGTCCATAAAAAGGTTTTAACTTGACACTATAAAATTCAATATATGGATTGAAATACTAATTTGGAAAATCATAAAGCAAACTATAAATCATTTTGTCAGATTGAATTTAAGAAATCAAGAACTAAAAACAAAAAAAAAAGAATTTTCTTTTCACTCCTTGGAAAGGTTGATCTACAATCATGCAATGTACGGAATGCATGCCTCTTTACTCAATCAACATTTCTCTGTATTGTGTTCTAATCAGTTGCATGGATACAACTGAAAATTCGTTGCATGTATGGTATTAAACAAAACCAATCTTCAACAACAATACACTTTAATCCAATGCATGAAAATGAGTTGACAGAGTGTTTTCAGTGCCATAGCTATGGTTGGTTGTAACTCTTCCACGTTACTATGCCAAAGATAGCAAATGTCCTCCATTAACAGATCGTCAAGGCTTTGAAGTTACTAACGGAAATGCACAATGGTCTTGACTCTTTGCGCATATATAGTCACACGTAACGTTCTAATGATTGCCTCCAAGTTTCTTGCACAAAACCATTTTCCTCGGCCATCGAAACCAGGTGCAGTGCAGAACCAATATAAATGGCTGGAGCCAAGTTGCCTGAATTGGCCATTTTAATGATTTTGATCTCTTCCAACGTTGTGCAAGTTATTTCAGATGTTATACCAGGCCTAGGAGTCAACTGGGGAACAATGGCGTCTCATCCATTGATGCCTGACATAGTGGTTAACATGTTAAAAGACAATGGGATCAAAAGGGTTAAGCTTTTTGATTCAGATGCTTGGACTGTAAATGCACTTTCTGGTTCAGGCATCGAAGTTATGGTTGGTATTCCCAATAACATGCTCGGTCGATTGGCTAGTGATCTCGATCATGCCAAAGATTGGTTGAAAGAAAATGTCACCAAGCATTTGTACGATGGTGGTGTTGATATAAGGTTGTTTGATCAAATCTTGAACATGTTGTTTAGATGTTCTTTAATAATTTTGGTTTCTTACCAAATGTTTCTGATTTGTGTTTATCAGATACGTAGCTGTCGGGAATGAACCATTTCTGACAAGTTACAATGGATCATTTACCAAAACCACATTACCTGCATTGCAAAATGTTCAGAAAGCGATCAACGATGCAGGTTTAGGCAACAAGATTAAAGCCACAGTACCTCTAAACGCCGATGTTTATGCTTCAGGTTCTGATAAACCATCCGACGGCGACTTTCGCGGCGATATAAAGGATTTGATGATCCAACTTGTCAAGTTTCTGTACCAGAACAAGTCCCCATTTGTCGTCAACATTTATCCATTCATTAGTCTTTACCAAAACCCTGATTTCCCTGTGGACTTCGCTTTCTTCGACGGTGGACACAAGTCAGTTCAGGACAACAACGTGTCCTATTCCAATGTCTTCGATGCAAACTATGATACCCTCGTTTGGACCCTTAAAAAAGCTGGTATGTCCGACATGAAAATCTTAGTCGGAGAAGTTGGCTGGCCGACAGATGGTAACATCAACGGTAACCTAAAGACTGCTCAAAGATTCTACGATGGTCTCCTCAAAAAGTTGGCCAACAACAAGGGAACTCCTCTCCGGCCAGGAAAACTAGACGTGTACCTCTTCGGTTTGCTCGACGAGGATCAAAAGAGCATAGCTCCGGGGGACTTCGAGAGACACTGGGGGATATTTCGGTACGATGGACAACCCAAGTTTCCGATGGACTTATCAGGGAAAGGCAATGACAAGATGCTAATAGCAGCAAAAGGGGTTGTGTACATGGGAAAGCAATGGTGTGTGGTTAAGCACGACATCAAGGATCTAGACGGGTTAGCTCCTGATATAAATTACGCTTGTTCTTTATCGGATTGCACGAGTTTGCAGTACGGTTCTTCATGCAACAAGCTTGATCGTATAGGGAACTATTCATATGCATTTAACATGTACTTTCAGATGAATGATCAAGACGTGGAGGCCTGTGATTTTAAAGGTAATGCAGAGATAGTAACATACAATGTCTCGCGAGGAAGTTGTTTGTTTCCTGTGCAGATTGTGAGCTCTGCTCAGAGAGTTGAATTTGTTTATGGAGTAGGAAGAAGAAGAAGCATTCTTGCGGGATTTGTGTTACTTGTGATTATGTTCATGTGATATTATACGAGAGATTTTTTTATTTTCTTTTTAGGTGCTTAAATTTCATGTTAGGAAAAAAAAAAGAATAATCATATTTATTTATTTATTAATAGAGAATGAAATAATTGATCTTGTTCTATTTTTATTGCAATTTTATGTCACTTATAATAATTAATCTAACCTTTTAGAATATCCATATTTTTATAAATTAATTAAAATCGATTTTTATTCAAAAAATAATTTTAGTTTCAATTTATAATAAAATTCAATTGTATAACCATTATTTTTTTAAAATTTGAAAAATTGAACCTTTAATTAATATTTTACAGTGTAAATATCCGTTAAACCTTTTAAATTTTTTTTTTGTTTTACATATTAACTTTTTTTAAAACATTGCTAAATAGTTGTAAAATATAATTTTTTAATAATAAAAAAATTATATGAAAATGATGATTAGCAGTGTTTAGGTAAGAACGACGCCGTGTGGGCCGTTTATCGGTTTAAAACGGCGTCGCGTTGGTATCTGGAAAGACGGCGTCGTTTCTTATAACTTGAATGGATGAGAAAATTCTCTGAAACCAGCCCAGCCTCTTCCCCTTGCCTACTCGCCCTAATTTGTCTGTGAAATCTGAAGAGACCCAACCTCCTCCCGACAGCCACTCGCCCTAATTTATCTGTGAAATCTGAAGAAACCCAACCTCCTTCCGCCCGCCACTAGCCACTCGTCAGTTGCAGCCTGCAGCCTGCCTTCTGCTGCCCGTGGCCATCTGTTTCATAACTGAAAGTTTTCCTAATTTTCAGGTACCAGTACAATCTGCAGTAGCGTTTGAGAGTTGCATAATTACATGCTATCACATGTAGGCTATTAAGGACATATAAAGATCAACATGAAGCTTTTTGATGTTTCTGAGTAGTGCAATTTGAAACACTAATAATTATATCCTTAAACTACTGTTCTCAAAGTTTCTTTTTTTTCCCCTCTTCGTTTATTTTTTTGCTAAAACAACCTAAGCGGAACAATGTTTTCCAGAAGTTATAAGGAAGTATGACTCTATCGGAGGATGAAGTCAAGAGGCTTTATAGAATCAGGAAGACAGTGATGCAGATGTTGAGGGATCGAGGCTATATTGTTCCTGATGCTGATATCAACATGTCAAGGGAGCAATTCTTATATAAATTTGGCGAGAACTTCAAAAGGGAAGACCTTTTTATTGTCAAGGAAAAGCGAAATAAGGAAGCGGTAATTGATCTTTAGTTTGCTTTATATTTGGTTAAGTTTTCTAACAAATGCATTTATATCAAATAGATTTTTCCACGTCCACAATGGCATCATTTGGTTTTTTGGATGGATGTTAATTACTTGTGAAGGTTTTTGAATGTGAAGATTCTTATTTATAGTTTGCTGGTCCTTATTAGTTGTTTCTTGTTTACCAGATTTATGTCTTCTTTCCCGAGGAACAGAAGGTTGGTGTTAAGACGATGAAGACTTACACCAATCGCATGAAATCAGAGAATGTGTTTAGAGCAATCTTAGTTGTACAACAGAATTTGACTCCCTTTGCCCGCACATGCATCAGTGAAATATCTTCAAAATTCAGCTTGGAGGTGTTTCAGGTGAAAGATCCATCTCTGTTATATGGTTAATATAATTTGGTATCATATATTGCATATCTTTTTAGTCAATGAGGCTGATTATTTATGTGGAGAAATGAGTCTTTCATCTCCTGTTTAAACGATCCTTTATCTGTTCATGTTATTTATTTTTTTTAGAAAGCTTGGTTTAAGTAACTTTGGGATGAAATTAGTGGGTATGTAATCTGTGACCTATTGGTCATGTTGATTAAGTCCTTCTTGGGTGTATTTGTTGGTTGGGGCATCATGTGGCTTCTACTCTTCACTTATGAATGAAGGTGGAAAAAGTTTGTGTGATCTTTTTGGTACTTATTGTCTTGAAATGCAGTGATACTGAAATTTTACTTCTTTTGCATTCCTTATCAAACAGGAGGCGGAGCTTTTGGTTAATATAAAGGACCATGTTCTTGTTCCTGAGCATCAATTACTTTCATCTGAAGAGAAGAAGACTTTATTGGAGAGATACACTGTAAAAGAAACACAGGTTAGATGAATCTCACATTTTATCTTGTACGAGTTGTAATAGATTATCTAGAAATGAACGTGATTACATTATAACAATGGGCATAAAGAAGTTGACATTATAACCATGTTACCTGTCAACTTCAACAGTACTCCTAAACGATAAACATGCAGAGCTGAGCTAATCGTATCCCCTCTCTTCTACTAGGTAGTTCATTCATGTAGACTTTTATACCAAAAGCTTGCGATCTATTTGTTTTCTGTGATATTATCTGTTAGTATTGTGGGCTTCAGTGCCAACGTAGACTTTTAGGGTAAAAATGATTGCAACTGCTTGGGGCAACATCCATAATTCGAAACACTAGACATTATCAAGTTTGGAAGGACAAGGTTATCTTATGGGAAGTTCTTAAATTCTGCACATGTATCGAAATGCTGTCTTGAGGATTTTATTGGATAGTGATATATGCCATCCGGATAGTAAATTTGTTGAACATCAGGATCCTTTTGCACGCTTATTGCTTCTTACTGCAGGCTCCATGTTTCTTATTTTCCATATGTGAATGCAGCTGCCTCGAATTCAGGTGAGTGATCCAATTGCAAGATATTATGGACTTCAGCGTGGACAGGTTGTGAAGATTATCAGACCAAGCGAGACTGCAGGGCGATATGTAACTTACCGATATGTTGTGTAGAGACTTAGTCGGCTTAGAGTTTACTTGGATGAGCTTCTCCAAACCTGTTTGCTTGTTTACCATTTAAACTTGTCGTAGAACCGACTTTCTAATCCAAAAGTGAAAGATTTGCAGCTGGGACGAGAGAAATTTTTTTTGTGAGGTTGGTCTGAGCTTAGCATTATCAAATGTCACCGTTAATCCTTTCTTTTGGACAAGAGTAAGAAGTTATGGATTTATTGTGTCAAGCCTTGATCCTATGTTCCTACGAAGTTGCTGTAACTGTTAGTGCACTTGAACTGATGGTCTTTAATGGACATACCAATAACTAGAAGTCGACTGAATTTGGTAATTGCAAAATTGGTATATCAAAGGCCTTTTAACTCCATCTTCATCACCCTTAAGCATATCAATTCTTCAGATTACTGGTGTTTGTACCCATGTTCTGAGTGCGGTCACAAAACATCATGAAAATACATAATATCATTTTCGAGTCTTGTACCGGTTAGAATCGGGTGGACATTGGCCGGTAAAGTGAATGTCTTCATTCAGCAAGGTTCAAATCTATTTGGGGTTTTATTAAAAGAAGAATATGTCAAGATGTTTTTGCAAAACAAAACAAAGAATGTGAGAAGATAGTTCACTTGATTTCCTATAAGTTAACTTGATTTCCTTTTATCACTCCATGGCTATCCTTTTGTCACTCCTTGGCTACTTTCATCAAGTCTTCCCAAGTTGTTAACTTTTCTCTGGGTTTGTTTCTAAGACTCCCAAGACTCCTCTCTTCAGCATCTATTTTTTGCCAACGACTAAAAGGTACAAACTCGATGGTCCTGTCACTAAGTAGCTGGAGGAGCCCTTCTCTACCAGGCTTTTTTACTATGCAAGATGTGGATCCTATTGCTCCTCCTTGTAGGTCTTCCAATATGCTTCCAACCTGGGATGCCAAAAGTTCGATAAGCAACAATGATTGTGAATTTTTAACAGATGATAACCCTCAAACTAGTAGAATATAAGTAGACAACTTACGGTTTCTTCTGCACAGTAGAGGTTTGTAGCAATAATCCCTGTTGGTCCTCTCTTTAACCATCCACATACATACAAACCTTTCTGAAGCATTGTAGGGTCTCCTGAAGCATCAGAGAGAACCCGACCTCCAACATTCGGAACCAAACCTTGAAAGCATGTTCATGACAGTTAAATCAGGAAAAGTGACGATCAAATCACTCGAGGACAAGCAGTCCTGGATATTACATGCAAATGGAAACCCTTTATGATGGTTTGAGCGCACATTTGCATATTTACTCATCCAATGATCTGAACTACAAACTCAGGAATCTAAAGGCTTCAACTTAAGTCCCATTTAGCTTATCAAACCAAAAGTTATAGCAATGCCACCTTAAGGAACACAACAGAAGTACTGCTAAGGCAGACAATTATCAATCTCACTCTACCTTTCTGTTGATCAAATGGTAAACCATCAACTGGTACTGACTTGTAACCGATGCTCTTTAGCACCAACCTAAAAGAAGCAGCATAATGCCAAAACAGAATCATCAAACGACCTATAATTAGTTCAACAACAAAGGAACCACAGCTCAAGGAAAAAGCATATGGAGAAACCTTCCATTGTAGGTTGATTAAAATAAAACAATTTGAAAACTTTTATATTGGCACTTCCTGTACAGGAGCTTATATTTGCAATCCATATGCAGTAGGAGGCAGTTTTCCATGAAAACATGTATCCACAGCACAGAGAAGTGAAAACATTTCATTTCCTAGAAACTAGAGAACTTCAGGAAAGAAAACGTTTTATATACATCAATATACACAAAATTCTAAGGATATGCTTCACATTAAGTTTCTAGATAACAAAGTTTATATATATCTACCCTTTGCATTCCATGCATTATGCATAACTCACAAAACATAGCTGACATACTTCTTCCATTGTGATATGGACCTAACGTTACTGCAGTTACGGTAGATAGTTTGTTTCATACCTATGTCATGGACCCATATGAACCATTTCTGAAAAGGTGAAAATCCTGAACACACCAGAAAGCAAGACGAACTAAAAATTGATGATCTGAGAAACTTACCCACTTTCAAGTTCCTCAAATTGTCCAGTACCAACTGCAATTTGTTTCCCAGGGCCCAGAGCTGCATATTTACATGAAGTTAATAATTAATGGCACAGAAATAAATTCCACGCCAGAATGGGATGTTCTTATTTTCAACAGGTCTGGACTAAAAACTTCATTCAGTGTCATCTCAATTAAATTACTATAATGATCTTATCACATGAACAAATTTTGCAAAATGCTTTATAAACAGCCAAGACACAAATTAACATATAAAAGTAAAGGGAAGGAGAAATTAATTGAATAGCATCATTGTAGATAGAACAGCACCTTTAAGCACTGTTTTCTCAAACTGAACAGCGGTAACATGGCCAATTCTGTCCAGTGAATCCAGAAACCTTTCAGGTTTGCGGAAGAAAACAAAATGAAGTTCACGTTTTCTCAAACTGAACACCGTACTAACACACTACAAATCTATATTAACGAAATACTCTACTTTTTATTCACTTTGTATTTACAAAAATAACTGAAATACTCTACTTTTTATTCACTTTGTTTTTACAAAAATAACTGAAATACTCTACTTTTTATTCACTTTGTTTTTACAAAATATACCTCCTGCACATGGAGCTAGACAATCACATGTCTGAACAAAACCACCTATATCTACACCATCGTAGTTACTGTTACTGTTTTGTTGGGAGTTATTTATCATCATATCGCTCACACCATATGGTTGTTGTGCCTATAAGAATTAAAAAACAATAGTATGAAACGTGAATTGTGAATAAGTTACTAAACATACTGTCATTAGTAATAGTTTTCTTGTCAAAGATAAATACCAATGGAGAGTAGGTCATGTCCATAAATAATGGACCACCTTCAATAGAATAGTTTTGGCATGAATTGGCAGAGACAACCTATCATAAAAACAGTGATAGAGTATATAATCAAAATATGAGATTAATTGTTATAGCATAGAATCTGTTTTTATTAAAAAGTGCACATGCATGGGACACGGAATGAACGAACAAAATTACAAATAAAACCTGAAGATTAAATGGTAATCTTGGTGGTGCAATAGAGTTTGTTTGACTTGAATTGGCTGAGACAACCTATCAGCAAAGAAGTGAAAGAGTATATAATCGAAATAGTAGACTAATTGTTAAAATATTGAATCCTTTTTATTAAAAAGTAGACATGCAAGGGACATGGAATGAAAAAACAAAATGACAAATCAAACCTCAACATTAAATGGTACTGTTGGTGCTGCAATTGTGTTTGTTTGACTCGAATTGGCTGAGATAACCTATCATGAATTTAATTGAAGCGTTGTGATTAAATAGTACACATGTAAGGGACATGAAATTGGAGAACAATATTACAAATCGAACCTCAAGATTAAATGTAAAATTTACCTGAGTCTGAACTTTTGTGTTTGATTTCCGTTTTTTCATTGCCTTCTCCAACCCACCCCTCAATCTCTTACCAGAAACAGTTTTCTCCTTGCTTTTGATTCCTTTAATTCCAATCCTGTGCTTTCCACGAATTTCAAACTCATGTTGGTTCAAGTTATTTGTTAAAAGACTCGAACATTGAACCAACTCTTCAGCGTGTAATCTAACATTGGAGCTTCGAACTGACTGTTGATCATTTGAGCCATTACATAGTAGTCGAGCATCAACGATTTCTAACATCTTCAAAATACAATCTCTAACAATTTTGTAAGTCTCGTCACTCTCCGATGCTTTTGTAACCAACTGAACATATAGCCCACACAATTCTTTATACCGCATACTTTGACATATCTTGGGATCGAAATTTCTTATGCTAACTCCATCAGTTTCAGTTCCCACAAATCCAAGTTTCGCTTCACGTGTCCACCTTTTCAAAATGTACTGACTTGGGATCTCCATAACATTTTGCACAGTAAAAACTTTCAAAATATGAGAACATACAATGCCAGCAAACGCAAATTTTCGACAGCTACAATCAACGTTTCCATTTACTGAATCATAAGTAACTGTATGACAATAACGCTTCTTATGAGGGGTAATTTTATATGTAGTGGTTGATCCAACATCCCCAACGCTTTCAATCCAACAATTATGAGATTGACACCACTCATTTTCAAACCATTTGAAAACCTCAAGCGTATAAACAGTTGCTGCATGTTTCAAAATTTCAATAGGATACAATAACGAAGGAGAACTTGTACTTGATTTAAAATCGGCCTTTAACTCCTCATATCTACGATCTTCAAGGAGCCGTTCAAAGTGATGAAAAAATTCCAAGAATTTGTGTTGATATGAGACATACCTCTTGACAACACTATTTATGCTCTCACTTCTCTGTGTTGTCGTCATGTCGGCACAAAAGATTTGTCTGCCATATACTAAAGCCCATTTTTCCTTTATCCCAAACATGCGCTTCAACCAGGCATTGTCTTCAAGCCCATATTTGCTCAACATCGCATCCCATGCATGTTCAAAATCTGCCTCGTCTTCAATATCATATATGCAGGAGCTAAAATCTCTTGAAAAATCTTTGAATTGCGAGAACACTCCACTTAAATGGATGGCCGCATTTTGATAAAGATGCCAAATACATAAACGGTGATGAGTTTCGGGCCATCTGAGTACTAGAGCCTTTGCCATGGCTGCATCTTGGTCAGTAAGAATTGTTGTAGGCCTTTTACCACACATAGCTTTCGCAAAAGTATCAAATAACCATTCAAACGTCAGGGCTGTCTCATCATATAACAATGCAACACCAAAGATTGTAGTCTGCTTGTGGTGATTCACACCGACAAGCAATGCAAGAGGTCGACCTTCATTGTTCTTCCTGTAAGTTGTATCAAAACAAACCACATCACCAAAATTTGAGTAATCTGCGCGCATCTTTGCATCTGACCAGAAAATGTTGGATATTAAATCATCTTCATCAACTTGGATGGCATAAAAGAAATTAGGATCAGCAAATTGCATGGTTTGCAAATATTCCAGAACACCGCCTGTATCACCTCGTCTCGCATCCCTCGATCGTTTCGCCCGTAAGTAATTTCTATAATCATCTGGTATGAAACCTACATTTTCTCGACCACCGACTTGCCTTGCCATCATATCATGCGATGCCTTCGGTCGGATTCCTACATCAGTTGCCATGTCAATTTGTATTGCTGTAGATGCACTTATCTGTCGGTGCGATCTGTGTAAGTGCGTCTTCTGTGGACTCGAGAGGTAGTGATTATGCTCCTCAATAAACAGAACCACACTGAATAATTTGCTTCGTCGACAGCTGACTCGCATTTTAGCTGCACAACCAAACCTAGTTTCAGGGCGTTTTGCTCTGACATCAATATCCCGTTTGTCGTGCCCTCGTTTACCTTCAGCACTACAACAAAACATTCTGTCCATCAAGTTTCCAGATTGGTCTTTGTGGCATTTGCTTCTCCTTATCCCAAACCCAACTGATTTAGCATATGTCAAATAGAATTGGTAGGCATCTTCTTCTGTCGCAAACTCCATTCCAAGTTTTGGTAGTAATTCGTTGGACACCAAACTTGACTCAGTGGCTTGCAATTCCGGATTACTGGTTATAGGCATGCCAGCTACTACCTCAGCTTCACCTTCACTCCTGCCAACTTCTGCACCATCGTCAAAATGTAACTGACGACACGACGAAGATACACCCTCCATTCAAGTCTTAGATTTGATCTTCACGTAAACACCTAAAACACAAATGCCAAAAAATAACATGGAAAAAAGTAACATCGTGTATGATACAAGGAAACACTCAATGTCGACTTCACAATTTATAGAGCCCTACTTTAGAGCTTAACTCAGTAATATTCAGCACACAGGAATTGATCTGTTCCCGTACCTTTTCACAATAAATTAATCTCGTTGACAAGCTTCGCAAGTGACGATTGAGCACGGTTCCTATAGTGAATTAATTCCTGCCCGTGTACTTGTCCACGTAAAAGGCTGCTGCAAGAACTGCACGTAATTCTGTTATTTAG
>JANKOD010000191.1:26140103-26153547 GCA_026284645.1 Erythroxylum acuminatum
GGTAACATGGCCAATTCTGTCCAGTGAATCCAGAAACCTTTCAGGTTTGCGGAAGAAAACAAAATGAAGTTCACGTTGACCTGAAGTGGGAACAGATGGTCCTGATGCAGCTTCCTTAGCGAGCAAGTCATAAATTCTCCGTCGAATTCGATTGTTCTTCAGCTCTTCCTTTGCCAAAAGAAATGTGAAGATGAGAAACATTAACCAAAGAAACATTCAATGTAAGCACGTCATTCCAATGATACTAATGAAATAAACATTAAACGGCAATAGGTGCCTGTTCAAAATAACCGAATTACATTAATAACTAACTCTCCAAATATACTCGTAAAAATTTCAAAATAACCGAATTACATTAATAACCCACTCTCCAAATATACTCATCAAAAATAAACTTTTAGCTTAATGGATACACCATGGAAGAGTAAGATATGCACCTAAAAGGGTTGTCTGAAGTGAACTTGTAAACACCAGTACAGAGTGTGCTGTTGACTATTCAACCAACTTCTTTCCCCTAATCCTATGACTACCTTTAGAACTTCTGTTGAAGATGCTTTTGTGGGCAAGGTTTATTCAACATGCAAGAAAAGTGGCAGTCGATACAGATGACGTGGCGGCAGATATCTAGGCTTGATTTTATTATATTTTATTTAACATTTTGAGACTGTTAGGCTTCTATTTAAGTTGCTTTTTCGGTTTTAGACTTATACCTAATTAAGAATCCTAATTAGGGTTAATGTTTGTTTCTTCAGGCCTATTTAAAGAGCTGTGGTTAACAAAAAGAATCAAGCAGAATTTTATTGAAAAAACTAGTGTGAGGCTAAGACTATCCAGGACAAGTCTATTCCTCAAGCTGATAGCATAGGCTCATCCAAAATAGGGAAGAAAGCAGCCAAGGGAAAGGAAGTAGACCTTCTGTGTCTCGACTCATGACTAGATCCTATACCATGTCCGGTAAACAACTTCCTAATTAGTGCAGAAGCCTAACAGCACCTAAAGTGAAACTCAAAATCTAGATAATGCAATAGCATTGCATTAAATGCAAATACATTCAGTTGGTTTTGTTCCTATAAAAGTTAAAAGAAACCTATATCATCAAACAAATCAAGAATTAACCAACTGTTGGTTGATGGATGACCTTGCTATTGTTTTTATTACAATATTTATTTCAAAGAAGAAGAAAAGATGCCCAATCATTATTAGACAGGAAAAAAAAATACACCGTACTAACACACTACAAATCTATATTAACGATAGATTGTCTTGACCAACTACAAGGAGGCAGAAAGTTGAGCAAAGTTGCAATTTACCTCATCTTCTTGGTTCTTCTCTAATTCAGCTTGGTTGATGTGAATATGTAAATTTTTATTACCTGCAAGAAATTATATCGGCAATAATATCATTTCATGTTTTCCTTGGTCAGCTAACAATTGGTAAGTATAAGAGGCCAAAACCAAGAGAACTATGAGTACGATAACAAGGAAAGTCGGCAAAAAATTAAGAATAATAACTGCAATCCAACAATTTTCTACTACCATCCAATGAAATATGGGTGTCAGTTGCAAGTAATTAAAGAACTGACAGTAAGCGTTTTGCACTTTGGATCTTAGTCATTACCAATGAATGACAGTCAGCACATTTAGTTAATCTTAACAAGAAAAAGGAAAATCGGTAGCTATTAAGCTCCTAATGACACATAAAAAAGAAGATGAAATTCTTTGTATATCAATGAAGCACGTTAAAACATGTCCATACAAAGGGCAGATAAACACAGATTAAAAACACAAAAAAGTATCGGGATTTAAAGAATCACCAAGAACTTCACGTAGCTCTTTCGCAGTACAAGCTGCTTGGACTGGTCCTCGTCTCCCAACTAAAAATACTTTCCTGTAATTATACACATGGTTTAAGTTCGATGACCACACAACTAGACAGAGATCTATCAGACAGCCAAAGAATACTTAACCTTATTGAGCTCTGTTCCAGAGCAGTCAAAGCATGGTCTGCAATATCAGTTGTTGCTAATTCTGCTGTTGGTCTAAGGAGAATGCGTGCAACATCAAGAGCCACATTTCCCTGAATAATAAGAAAAGCAATAATTTGATCACAAAATTCCAACTGCTCGCCTTTTAAATCCTTTCATAATAGACAAGGATGTGATTTTGCACATTTGTTAGCCTGATTCTTTAATTGGCCCTATATCCTGTAACTAGTGTAGAAGTCACATGAAATAATGAGAAGCAGATGATAGACCATGTGATATGAATAACAAAATATGCTCGCTTAACACATTTCTAGCTGTCCAACCATGTCAATCTATAGGATTAAATTTCAAATAGAGAATGCTTGCTCTGGCCATGTGAGAAGAAAATTTGCTCTTGCACTGAACATACGGAAAAGATGCGCACACATCTATTGTCAAAGCAGTTGTAGTCATACAGAGAATTCAACTACAAAGTGACATTGACACCAGGCATGTGTCCTTGAATGCAAAATAAATTTTGGAAAAGGGTGAAACTAATGTTAAAAGTTGATGCGAAAACATTTTCCAATTATGCTTATGAGAAGAACCTGTATCCTCTGCATCATTCAATAGAGGAAACTACAAGCAGTACCTGTCTAAGGCTCTGTTCAAGGTTTCCACCCATATCTTTCAATCTTTACTCACTTCTATTGAAATTTGCTATATCCAGTAAGCTGGACTACTTGTAGAAGCGTATAAAACCAAATGATATTAGCTCCACTACTTGTAGAAGCACATAAAACCCCAACCAACCTTAATCAAATGATATTAATGATCCATTGCGAAGACTGTGAATCGAGAGAACAGTTTAAATTTCTAATGTATGTCAAATAGTGCATTGTTTCTAATATAATTTAGTCTTCCTTATCATTTGCATTGCTCGTGAAATTATCTCAACATAGAGTACCAGCAGTTAAAGAAGATAAACACACCTGACCTAGGATAAGGGCTGTATCAGTGCTCTTCAAATCAGGATTTAGGTTTCTGTAATCTGGATGCCCATTATACCACCAAACAAATTCTCTTGCTGAATGTATGCCTGACAAATCCTTGATAAAGAAAAAGAAAACTTTTAGGCAAGAGCAACCACAATTCTCTGAGCAGCTTTCACTGTTGCACAATAAAAATACTAAACCATTAAAGAACAGACACCACAACTGAGAACAGCACAGATAAGCTGAGATAGTCGATGAAAGTAGAAAAATCAGCAAATAAATTAAAGAAAAGAATAAGGAACCGTAAGTTAGGACTATTTTTAATGCACATACTTCCCCAGGAATACCCAAAGCTCTGTCACTTTCAGCACCATATGCAAGCACAACCTGAATGATTAGACACAAATGTTAGTCAAAAACAGAAGCACATACCTCACAGAAGTACTAGTCTTGCAAGCCAAAGTGATAGCATTTAGCGCATCAAACTTACCACATCATAGAGCTCACGGAGCTCAGAGAGAGTTACCGCCGAACCAAGAGTAACATTACCATAGAAAGAGCACCTCTCATGTTGCGCAACTCTTGAGAACTGGTTTGTCACAATCTGTTGCAAGTTTTCTGGTAAACTAAGCTCAACTCAGATCATTGTTTAGAAATTTATTAAGAAAAAGATAAGAGATTGTTTTTTCAAAATTAACAAAAAAAAACAACAATCTGACCTTAGTCTCAGGATGATCAGGAGCAACTCCAGACCTTACTAAACCAAATGGAGTGGGCAATCGATCGATGATATCAACAAAAGCTCTTTCGTGGGCTTTAATCATCTTAAAAAACAGAGAAGAACAAACGTTTCAAATTTAAGTAGGGTTTCAAACGTGTAACAAATTCAATGAGGGAAAAACGTGAATTACTTTCTCAGCAGTGTAGAAGCCAGCAGGTCCACTGCCAACCACACAGACACGTAGAGGAGGATGAGAAGATAGCGTCGTGAAGCCTCTCGAAAGCCATGCTCTAGCTTGACATATCGCCATTCGAGATTCCGACCCAAAACCAAGGTTGGGGTTTAGTTATGCTGCGATCAAGAAGCTATTGTAAGTTGATTAAAGATTATTTGGGTTAGGATTTATAATTTCAAAGTTTGGACCTTTGAGATGATTGTAGAAACTACCATGCTTATAGTTATAGCTATCTCTTTTTATACCCTTTCCCCTTTTCTTTTAGATCATTGCAAAGAACACCGAAGTCCTTTATGAAGTATTTGGTTATCCATTTACTGTAACTTGTTTTCCTGACGCTAGTGACATCTCCAAGGTTCACTTCTCTGGATCTACAGATGAATGCAAACAAATTAGGAGTTCGCTTTAGTTACATATGTTCCAAAATTTTCATTGAAATGTTACTCAAATTCATGCATGCACTTGTTTTAAGCTCCAAATTGCTGATGTGGTGTTGACTGTTGATCACCTTTTCTTATACTTCTTTTCCTTTACCACTTGGTATTTGTTAAGTTTGATAAAACATTTAAAGTAAAGCTGCTTGGAGTAACTTCTATGAAAATAGAATTCATTACACAATGTTTGTCTTTACTTTCACTGTTGTTATCATCTTACCTAAAAGAAAATGTTTAATTTGATTCATCCCATCTTTCTTGGACAAAATATGCAGGATCATCGGCAGGCAGACCATTTTAGGGCTTTCTTGCTTGCTGAACTAGGTACTAGCCGATCCCTATATGGCCAGCAAAGGTTAGTCGTGAAGGGAAGAATTGCACCCAAAAATTTTGAGGGGACCTTGTGTCGGATATATCAGTGAGTGGGCCTATTTTGTTGAACTACAACAGTTTGCCATTGTTCTCTTTAGGAGGTCTAGTACGATTTAAGTTGCCTAGAAGGGAATTTGAATTTCTGATCTGTTTGCCATATGCAGTGTGGTTCGGGACGATCGGTTGCTCCAATCAAAGATGGCTTTGTTGCTCATATTGGTCGTAGAAACAAGGGTGCTGGGTGCCTGAGTTCATAAGTTCTGAATTTGGCATCTTTTTTTGTAGAGTTGGTCCTGATTTTTGACGTGCTAATTAAGTTGTAAGAAGTGATGTACTTTTTTGGGTACATCCGAAAGAAAGCAACTGATGTTCTTTTCAAGAATGGCTGCACTTTGTCATTTCATGTATGATATAACTTGAAAGAACACATGAGAAGAAGATGAAGATTTTGCAATGAGCGATAAATGATTGTTTTCTCTTGCACAGTACTTGTAATCAGAGTGCAATGATGTTGAAGAACTCTTGTGAATATCTACAGGCAATTCTTCAGCAATTAATATGATATTATCACTTAAGGCTATCTAGTACATATAGGTAACATCCTCAAGTAGAAACCATTTCTTCAAATAGATTATAGTATGTTGTAGGTATACATGATTTTACATATCTGCATTAAAGGATTTACCACAACCACAAGTCTGAGTAGCATTTGGATTCTTGAAAGAAAAGCCTCCTCCAATGAGAGCATCACTGTAGTCCAATTGCATCCCAAATAGGAAAAGAAGACTCTTTGGATCACAAACTGCTCAGGAAATCAAAGCACAAATGCAACTCAGTCATTGCATCTCAAAAACCACATCAAAGGACCTTTGTTCAAGTACAAGAAGCAATGGAAAAGGCGGCCCGGCCTGAGCCTAAGGCCGAAAAGATTATACGTTTTCCTAACTACTATAGACCAAAATCACGTCATTTTGTGGAATCAGTCCGGACCAAACGGCCCCCAAGATCGAGCGTGGTCAACCCGAGCCTGGCCTGGGCTGACTTTGCCAACTCTAAGTACAAGGGATGCCAATTACACAAAAGCAAATGTTCATATTGAATAAGCAAACAATAACTAATGGCTCCTTTAACAAAATGGAACAGCAAGCAAAAGCTTAAACTTCCTTTGCATCAGTCAGTGTTCTAGAACCATAATATAGCAAAAGAAAATTCATTTCTTTCCCAATATTCAAAAGAGAAGGTTTAAAGCAAAGGTGTACATACCAATGACGAAGCCATTATATTCAATCACGGAGTCGTCGGGTCTAGTTTTAGCTCTATCCTCGAAATCCATTGTATACGACATGCCGGAGCAACCGCCTTGCTTAACCCCAATTCTCAAACACAAATCTTGATTCCGATCATTTCTCATCTTATTCAAGTGTTTCAACGCATTCTCCGTCAACGTTATCGACGGCGCCGCCGCAGTCGGAGCTTAAGATTCATTAACCAAAACACTTCTAATCAGCACAGCAATCACAAAAAAAGAAGAAACCATAAAGAAACGTAGAAACGAAGAAGAAGTACCTGGAGTGGAAACTGATCGAACGGTAAGGGGTTTAGGGAGATTTGGTCTCGAGAATCGAAAAGAAACAGACTTTAGAGGTAATAGGGACGATTCTATTGAGTGATTAGGCAAAGGACGAAGGGAGAGACGATGCGTTGTAGTTGTCGTCGTCGCAGAGAACGCCATCGGAGGCAAGAAGAAGAGAGAGAAAGGGAAAGAGATTTTTCTCCGCTACTTTGTGGCGTTTGATTTTTCAAAATGCAGTCCCTTATTAGAAGATCAGGGCCGTTGAACAGCGTTTATAATTGATTGAGACTGCGAGGAATTTGACGGTTGATATTAGTTGTGATGATTTTCATTCTATTAAATTTACGTAATTTATGAGGCTTAAATTCTTTTCCTCTTTCCGTTCCTTTGACTAGAACAAGGTAAGGATAGGCTCAGCCTCCAATCTTTGCATGTTTGGGCCCAAGCCCAAGCCCAAGCTTGACCGAGCTAAAGGTGACATGAGACCGAACTCAATTTGGCCCAAAAAAATTTAATTATAAGTGCAAACCGATGTTGTTTTATATAAAAGAGTCGGTCCTTGGATTAGGGCAAACTTAGACAGTCTGAACCCTCGGTCCTTGGATTAGGGCAAACTTAGACAGTCCGAACCCAAGGCTCACTTGAGGTCCTAATATGTTGATTTTGAGCCAGGCTAAGGCCGGGCCCTTTTATCATCTCTAGAACAAGGAAGTGTTGAGACTTTCGAATCCGTCTAGAAAACCTATTATCTTTGTTTTATAATTTTTATTTATTAAAATCCCTTAGTTTTTGTAATTTTGCAAAAAAAAATCAGAATTAAAATTTCAATTTATTTAATGGTAGGGTTTTATGAATTTTCCTTTTTATAAGAAAAGAAAATTACACAAATAATTGACTTTTTAGAAAATTAAAAAAAAATGAAAAGAATACCTCTTTTTCTTTACAAGTCCTTAATAATGCACTTAATCAAAATTTTAAATAATGCAATAGTAATAGACTTATTAATTAAAATTTGATCATACTCGATCCGATTGAAAGTTAATGAGTTAAGTTTGAGTTGATTGAGTTTCACACTAAACTCAAGATTGAAGGGTCAATCCAAACAACTTAAATTTATTCATCAAAATAAATGATGTAATTATTTAAAATAACATAACTTTAATTTTATTTTTTTTAGTCACTTACAATAAAACAACTTTGATTGCAATAATCGAGAAAGAATTAGATTGGGCTCGAGTCATAAGCAATGGATATCGGGTCAGATAATCCCTAAATGGTAATGGAATGAGTAAAGTCCGATCGAATTCAAAAAGTTATGATCCATTTGAATACTAAAATTTTGGCTCAAGCAAAATTTGATTAAAAAAATGACAAACTATTTTAGATTTGCCTAGTCTAAATACGAATTAATTGTATGATTAACTAAATTTGAAAATATGTAAAATTTAAACTCAATTAAATCTTAATACTCGAATTCAAGATCAATCAAACCGAACTTGATAATTTATAATCGAATTATATTCAGACTAATTTGCCACATCTAATAATAAATCATCTCATTACATACTTATTATTTGAAAATTAAAAGTTCAAAATGAATCAACATATAATAAATTTTTGTGTCATTAGTACAAAGTCTTTAAAGAATTTCAAAAATTAACCTTAAACCTGAAGTCTTGGAGATTCTTTGGAGAAAGAAGACATCTTTGTAAATAAGAGGATCACAAAACGTGGCTGCCTTTTAGTAGTCATGTCAGCATGTGAAACTTTATTCTCTCTGAGATTTACAATAAACAAATACTTTGGTACCATACTAAAGAACACCAGATAAAAAGAGGAGCTATCCTCGCCCAGGTGCTCAGGCCTTAGCCTGTGTCAGAGGATCTAAGCCATCCATTTAAGTGGAGGAGTAGAGGATTTGAGGGCGATAAAAAGAACATGAGTTTAAGTACAATTTCCAACCCCAAATGCTAATATAAACAAATAAATAAAGAATCAAACCAATGAGAAATTCAAGCTTTTGATACAGTTGTTACAGTTGTTTTTCACTTTCAGCAGGCACACCCTCCTCGTTGTTCAACTTCTGAAATGGACTCAGATATACCCTGGTTGTAGCTGCAAAACATGTAAGTTTAATTATCACACCAATTCTCCATCACATCAAGCTGGATTTAAGCTATATTTTAAAGGGGTTGAGTCAGATATTACCATTCTTACGTTTATTCATAACTTTGAAACGAAGTCATATAGAATTTAAAATTTTCGATTGAAATGGAAACATGTCAAACTATAACAGGGGTCTGAGTATAATTACATCTTATACTTACATGTCATACTCAAAGTCTTGATGACTAGCTAATGCAGTTTTTGCTACACACAAGAAAGCTTCATCAACATTGTAATTCTCTTTAGCTGAGGTCTCAAAATATGGCATATCCCTCTTGGAAGCACACCAATCTCTAGCTCTTTTCTCTGATATCTGCAAACAAGAAGTCGTTATATTATTTTGTATGATCTGCACATTCTAAAAATATCAGGTCTGATGTGACTTGGATTCCTTACCACGCGGCTGCCTCCTCCATCTATGTCAATTTTGTTTCCGAATAATAGGAAAGGAAAGGTGTCAGGATTCATTGGATCTGCCTGCCAATGAGTACATAAACAAAATTTGTTGGATCTGAAGTTGGATTAGTGCGCATCATTGAATCAGAAGAAAGTAACAAGAATTAATGTATAAAGTAACTTTGCATGCATGCAATTTGAGGCCTGTTATTGCTGAAACAAAAAGCTGATCTTATTCGTAGATCAAGTTCTGCAGATTTGACAGGATTCACGAGTTTTTCCTCATTTATTTACTGTTCTTGGTTTCAGAAGCTATGCAGGACTTCATGCTCGTAATTTTCTGCTGTGATAAGAATATATTCTCACAGAAAGGAACTTTAGAAATCTTGCAGAAGCAAAATATATAATTTACAATGCAAAGTTGCATGCAATTGGAGGTTTGTGATTGCTGGAAAAAAAAAAAGGCTGATCCTATTCATAGATCAAGATCTGCAGATTTCACAGGATTCATAAGTTTTTCCTCATTTATTTCCTTTTCTTGGTTTCAGAAGCTGTGCAGAACTTCATGCTCGTAATTTTCTGCTGTGATAAGAATGTAATCTCACAGAAAGGGACTTTAGAAATCTTGCAAAATCTAAATGTATAATGTATAATGCAAAGCTGCATGCAATTGGGAGCAAAAGATACTGGAATCATCCCTCATAAATCCACAATTCCTTTTCTTGGTTTCAGAAGCTATGCAGGAAACAACATGCTCATAATTTTCTGCCGTGACAAGAATGTGCTCTCACAGAAAGAAACTTTAGTCTCTTGCAGAATCTAAATACAGGATGATGTTTAATCCACTATGGTACCTGTCTGAGAAACTCATCATGCCAATTGTTCAGTGTCTCAAATGATTTCTGTACATTTACATCATATACAAGTACACAGCAATCTGCTCCTCTGTAAAAAGCTGCTCCTAAACTCTGAAACCTTTCCTGCCCTGCTGTGTCCCATATCTGCCATTAATTTTGCATATATCAGATTGGAAGTCTTCAGGAAATTTTAGTTTTGTTCTGATTCAGTGTTTTCACCCACTTGTAAAGTAACTAGCTTGTCATCAATTAGTAGTTCCTTGGTAACAAAATCAGCACCAATGGTAGCTTTGTACTGTTGGTTGAACTTCTTATATACATATCTGAATAAGATGTTAATGATCACAAAACAAACTGAAAACAGCTTCTCAAGGCTGCAATTTGTATAAAATGCACAGGAAGATGCGAAAAGGACACACTAAACAAAAAAAAGGAAGTTAATTAACTTCGACCTGGTCTTGAGAATTAAGGACTTAGTTTATGAGAATTAAAAACTAAGAATCAAGCTCTGCAAAATTTCATTAAAGAAATCCGATAACAAGAACAGAGCCATTATAGCTTGGCAGATTTGTTTGCTATAATGGGTTGAATTCAATCTTAGTAGAGATGCAAGCATTTAAAGCTAGTGCTGGAATTCATTTCCACTGCATTCTGACTCAATGCCATTAAGGTTTAAATTCCATTTTCTTAGAATCCAGGCAAGTTTATCAAGAAAACAAAAGCAAGCATGGGATGATATCGAAGCTTGGTTAGTTTTTCACTAAAGGAAATGAAGGAAATTTAACCTTAACATCAGACATCAGTCCAAAGGATACTGATTCATCAAAGACGTCTTCCCAACCCTGTCTCATCACAGAAGAAGCAAGACCAAGGCAACAAACTACTTTCAGAAAGTTCATAACACACAGTTCATGATCAAAGTAGTAACAAACAAAGGCAATGAAAACTCGAAAACAGAGCCATACCCGCTATCCCCGAGGAAGATGATCTTAAGAAGCACCCTTCTCTTCGTAGAAACATCCATGGCGGTCCCAGATATCTTTATAGCACAGAGAAGTTGCAGAAAGCTTGCTAGACCACGTATGTTACACCAAATTTTCAGGCCAACAGGAATCTTTAGAGAACAAATGAAAACAGTTTATAGAAGTTTGGTAAAGAAGGAAAGGTCAGAATAAGCATGAGGTAAAAGGGAACTTCATTTTCAGGTTGGTTCTTGATTCTTCTTCTTCTTTGTCTTAGTGGGTACCTAGTCTTCTCTTCCTTTTCTGGGATTTGATGATACCAGTGAGAGCCATGTGAGCCCTACACCAACCTCCAAACGAAAAGTTGTGCGCCAGCGAAGCTAATTTTCTAAGTCTATGCATAACAATATCTAAACAAGTAGTTCACATCTCATTCAAGCAAGAGCCCACCAACCTTTCTTTATTACATAGTCTTTGCTGACTTGGACATTTTGGTTTTCATATACTTTGTTTTTTAATACGGTGTTTTAAAAGGGTCTCAATTATGATAACACACCTTTAAGTCATTCACGTTCAGACTAATCTTCACTCGAGCTAGGTAGGTCTCTTCCGGGAAACAAAATTCTGGCTCTAAATTTTAAACAGTTGCATACATAAGGACAGTTCGAACCCGCAACCTCAATTAAGCCAAGAGAATCCCTTACCAACTGACTTGCACCATGAGGTTTTGGTTTTCATATACTAACACGTATGTTTGTTGATAATACTAACACATATGTTAAAGTCGAAAATTATGTATTTTAAATAAATTATTCAATAAATTAATAAATAACATGATTTTATAAAATAAGGGATAAACAATCTTAACATCCCGAACCTTTAAAAAAAATTTCTTAATGTTTTAAAATTTGAACTAATTTGACCATTTTAATAATAAAAAATTTAAACAAGCTAATTTTGTAGTTTAATTTTAAATTTTTTGGTTTGATTTATTTTAATAATCTTTGTTATTAAAAGTTGATCAGTTTATTAATTAATCAGTTAATTTTATTAAATTAGTCAGTTTTATAAACTAAAATAAATTGATTAATTTTTATTTAACAATTTTTTAATTATACTTTAAATTTTTTATAAATAAGGATAATCTTATTCAATTAGTTTTTAAATTCTTTAATTTTATTCATTCTTTAACCAACTTTATGACGATCTAATGCAAGTTGAAACTTTTAAACCTTAAACTTCTTGTCTTAACGGTTGAACTTTTGGTCTATTTTTTAAAACGTTGTTTTTCAATTCAGTGTCCAAACTTTTAAAATTTTTAATTAAGTGACCAAACTTTTAAAATTTTAACAATTAAATTCAAAAGATTAATTCCAAAAATTTTAAAAACTTGAGCACTGAATTGAAAATTTCTTAAAAGATAGAACAATTTAAAAGATTATGTCATGCTTAAGAATAATTGAAGACTCTCTAATAAGACAAATATGAAATTTAAAGATTTATGAATTAATTTTGAGTTAAATATAATACAAATTATACGTTGACTTTGCCTAGTGCACATGCACAAGATCCAATCATGATTGTTTGTTATTTGCTTATTAAATATTGATTAGCTCTTTAAGCTATTCCACCCCAAAGCGGTCAACTTCTCTTGTTAACTTTGTTGTTTTATGCCAATATAATTCAATCATTTATTATTTATGTATTATAAATAAATTATTTAATGAATTACCGATTTAAATTTGGGTAATGAGTTAGATTTTATTTAACACATGTGAATTTAAATATATTTGTAAGTGTTTTAAAAATTAGATATGAAGTTAAATCGATAAAATAAAAGATTTAACGTTTAAAGATTCAATAGTATTAGATCGTCATAAAAACGAATAAATAATAAATAATTTTAAATTTTAAAAGATGATTAAACGAGATCATTTTTACTTGTTGAAAAATTTAAAATTTTATTGAAAATTGTTAAATAAAAATTTATTTATTTATTTTAATTTATAAAAGTTATTAATTTATAAAAATTGACTAATTATTAATTAATAGACTAATTTTGAATAATAAAAAGTTATTAAAAATTAAACTAAGAAATTAAAAACAGAAAATTTCAAGATTTTTTCTTTCTACTTTGTTTATTCACATGGAGATTACTATTTCTCGTGACTTAAAAGGTGTCTTTTTATATGGATGATGACACATTCATTGTCTCTTTGAGCTCTTTTTATTTTTTATTTGTTAGAACATTTGTGTAGTTATATCACGTTTAACTAATAGCCATTCACTACGTAGCCCACTTTCTGTTGCCGACAATAAACTTGCCGTACCTTGATTTGATCTCGTGATTTCACTTGTCAAAGGTTTATAGGATTCACGGGGTTGGAGTGTCCTTTTGAGCTAGGTGTTTCAACCTGATCCACTTAGTTTATATATTTGTGTGAAATTCATACAAGTACGTGTGAATGAGATTTAAAAATTATAATAAAAATTAGAGAATAAGTTATGCGAATATTTTATGAATAAATATAATAATTTGTAAATTTAAATAAATTATTTGATTAACTGATTAAAAATAAACAATAAATTCTGGTCGGGTCGGCTGGACCGGCCTTACCAGGCCCAGCTCCAGACCTGGATATCGACTGCCCAATGGCCACGGCCCGTTCGGCCCAGCGGGTGTTAGACTCCCTTGCAAACACTACAACTCACGTAAAGACCTAAACCTAACGGCAATCCCAGGTATATAAGGTATTATTCTACCATAATT
>JANKOD010000191.1:26297227-26309548 GCA_026284645.1 Erythroxylum acuminatum
TTTCCTTAGTTCTTTTATCTTACTGTAAATGTTGTTCATAAAGAGGAATACAATTATTACTCTTATGTTCTTACTAGTGTCTGATCTTCTGAACCAGAACTTTTGTAAACCTACAAGTGATCAGTTGATATATATATATATGTGCTAAGAAGGGTATGATTCTATAGTGAAAATTGGTGGGTTGATACTATCTGATAAAAGTACCTTTAAACTTAGAAGTTTCTATTGATTCTCGCAAATGCTATGATAAACATGAACTTGGAGTGAATTTTGTTAGGCTAAAGATTGGACTTTGACCTCGACCAATACTTGGAATCCTAATTTTGATTGTGTTTGCATTCAAATCTAATCTTAAACTAATTCAGGTTTAAGAAAGTTTACGGGTTTAAAAATTGCTAATCAAGAAGTTGATTTATAGCATTTTTGGTAAGTTTATTAAAGCTTTCACCTCTCCTTTCATTTTTTATAGGATTGTAATACCCAACTCTTATGTAAGATTTCATAATACGAGTACTAGAGTAAGCATCCATTAGCATAATCTCGGGCTGGAATTAGTAGTTGCGATTTAGTTCAGGTCCAGCTTGAACAGAATTTGGTTCAAATTGATTAAGCTTTGAGTTAAGGTTGGACCTTTTTTTAATTTTCAGCCTCCTCTTTTTTTTTTAAATTTGGAGTGCAGGTTTGAGCCTCTTGGCTTAATGCCATCCCTAGTTGGGATGATAAGGGCAGAAACTGGCCCTTGACTACAGGTCCTGAATGATGGGTGAATCTTGGCAAGTTTCTAGTCCCGTTCCACATCAGAAGAAAAGAAGAAGGAAGATTTTGAATTGTGAATTGAGTGTTCATGAGAACATCAAAGGTTCAAGGAAAAGAAATTGTGATATTTCACATAGGTTTGGCAATTCTGGCTCAATTCAGGCTGAAGTTAATAGAGCAAATTGAGGTCATTCGAATGTTGGATCCAACTCGGGTATAGCCTAAGAGTTGGTTAAAACTTGGGCAGAATAGCTTGAACTTTATTATCAAAACATCATTTCAATTTAATTTTTTAAAATAATATCATTTTGGGACAGTTCGAGCATATTTGAGGGCTCGGATTTAACAAGATCGAGCAATTGTTATTCCTAATCTAATCTCATACCAAAAAGAACATGAAAAGTAAAAACTTTTATAAATTTTTATATTTTTTTCCCTGATCTGTTAACTCTTTTAAATCTGAATTGAAATTGTTGTTAGACCACTCTAAACTTTGCTCTGCAATTTCCAACAAAAATGCTCCAGCCATCACTTTTCCTTGGGCAAATGACTTTCTTATTAATCTGTTTGTCTTGTCCATTTTCCTTCACAAAGAAGGCAATTCAAACTTGAGTAGTGCAGAATCTGCAGATCAAACTTGAAGAAGATGCAAAGAGTGTTTTAAACTAAAATCATATGTTCTTAAGTAAAAAGGTGAAAAGCAAAAAGAGATCAAAATATGTGCAGTTCTTATTCTCAACTTGGAACCATTAATGGGCTGCAATTCTTGGTAAGGTATCATTTAGAAGAATCTTCTCTTTTGCTTTTCCTGGTTTTTCTTGGATTTGAAGACTGCTACTGCCTTTAGACTCTCATATGTTAAGCTTTGTACTTTGTGTAGTTATGTCCCAAGAAGAGCATGAAAGTAGTTGTACACACAAAAACATTATTAAAACAGTGATCCTTTAGAATCAGCGCTTGGGCATCCAATCCATTGGCCCTTTCTCTTTTTTTTCCGGACAATGTAGATGCGAGATCGCTAGCCTCAAGTCAGACTCAATATATAAGGAACATGAGTTCATTTGCTCATATCTTGTTCACCTGGAAGAATTCCTGCAAGTTTTCCTGACAGACATCTTTTGCTAAGGTATGAAATACAGATTCTATGTATCATTTCTGTGATGAATGCCTCAATATGATCTCCTTTTAAGAGAATTGCATCGATTACATGATATGTTCCTCGAAAATATATTCGTGTGAGCTCACATTTTTTTGTATGGATCTTCTTCAGGAATATCTATGGCATCATCTAGCGGTATGAGCTTCCGCAACTTCCCATCACGGAAGGCGAAATTGCTTCCTTCAATATCACATGAAAGGTCAAGCAAGGACATAGGTAAGTAAGTTGTTCAATGACTATATGGCATTGAAGTTCTGATGAAACTATGCAGAAAGATTGTGATGCTGAGAAGAATTTAATCATTTGTGAGGTACAGGGAAAACAAAGTAACGTTGAATCTTCACTTCGCAGATATAAAGGATACTGAGTACTTCCACAATCTGCCACTATACAGAGCTATCTACAATGGTGACTGGGAGGCTACAATGAAGTTCCTGAAAAATCATGAAGATGCACTGACTGCTAGTCTTTCAGCGGATGGAGATACAGCTCTACACGTTGCGGTTCTCGCCGGGCATGTAGAGATTGTAGAGGATTTGGTGAACAGGTTGGAAGCAGAAGACTTAACAATAACAAACATAAATAGTGCCACAGCACTTAACTATGCAGCCATTGGAGGAATTGTAAGGATTGCAGAGGTTTTGGTGAAGAAGAACAAAGACTTACTTTGCATTCCAAACCAGAATGGCCTCATCCCAGTTGTTGTAGCCTCACTCTATGGCCAGAAAGACATGGTTAGTTATCTTTACGCAGAGAGTCCAAAAGAAGAGCTCAGTCCCGAAAGAGGCAAGAATGGGGCTATGCTTCTGACAACTTGTATTATTGATGAACAATATGGTATTACACAATAAATCTTATCACATGGTACAATTTGTTTGTTGATCAATAAATCGTTCCCATGACGTTTTCCTTGATCTGTTGTTTCTTTTCGGTTCATGGTTTCGTGTAGATATTGCTTTGAATCTGCTTCAGCATTATCCAGAACTGACTTTCCATCAAGATAGTGATAGTGATACAGCTCTTGATATGTTGGCTCAGAAACCTTCTGCATTTCTTAGTGGATGCCATCTTTCTGTGTGGAACTATTGGATATATTTGAGTATGAATACCCTTCTCTGCTGATCTTCACTTGAAGCAAGCCAGAATTTAGGCTTGTGTGAGAGCTTTTTCTGAATAAGATTGAATTCCAATGTACTCAATTCCTTTTCTTGTTTAGGTATCCAAGTACCTCAGTCCGATTCCTCTGACAACTTTCATGAAGACATCGAAAGGCCCCATAGCGGACAAACCGATCAAAGGAGCACCACTAAACAAGGTTCTTTCAAGCATCATTTGTTTTAGAGTGTCAATTATGCAGGTTGCTTACTATCTTTGACTCTGCTAATCACATATTGCAGTATTCAACAAGTTGTCGGGGATGTTCTGGAAAAGCATGACAGTGTTTGGTAAGTAATAATGTATGAAATACTTCCTTTCAATATACAATCACCTGGAGTGCTAAAACATGTTGTACTCACACAGTTCCAGCTATCAAACACATGTATAACCTGAAATTGATGCATAGCCAAGCACATGAACTGCTCTGCTTCATCTGTCAACAACTATCAACTGTACACAAGTCCGAATTCAAAAGAGTTGGCGTGCAGAAAGCCGTATTTAATGCTATTAAGAACGGAATGATTGAGTTAATCATTGAGATAACTGATCATTACCCTGATATCTTATGGATTGAGGATGATTTCGACCGCGGAATCTTTCTATATGCAACCTTGCAGCGCCAAGAAAAGATCTTCAGCCTTATATATAGGATGGGTGCAAAGAGGCATGCAATGGCAACATCTTGGGACAGGAATCACAACAACATTCTGCATCAAGCTGCATTCTTGGCACCATCCACTCAGCTCGACCGTGTTTCGGGTGCCGCATTACAAATGCAGAGGGAGCTGCAATGGTACAAGGTAAGGTAGATGCTTGAACATCCTTGGTAAGTTCTTCATAGGATTCTGTAATAGCAGCACCACTTTTCCTCCATGGCAGGAAGTGGAGAAGGTCGTGCAACCAAAGTACAGGGAGATGGTGAATGCATACCGTAAAACGCCTCGAACATTGTTCACAGAATCACATAAGAAGCTAGTGGAAGAGGGTGAGAAATGGATGAAAGACACAGCGAATTCAAGCACAGTTGTGGCTGCTCTCATAGCAACAATCATGTTCTCTGCATTATTTACAGTTCCAGGAGGGTATGATCAATTCACAGGGACCCCACTTTACCTGGAAAGGAACTCATTCATGATCTTCGTAGTATCTGATGCAATGTCACTGTTTGCTTCAGCATCTTCCTTGCTCATGTTTCTGGGAATCCTAACGTCTCGATATTCAGAAGAAGATTTCCTCAAGTCCCTCCCTACAAAGCTGATCATAGGCCTGTCAACTCTCTTCTTCTCCATAGCTACAATGATGGTAACTTTTGGAGTGACCCTAGTGCTTACCCTCCGTGAACGTTTATCTTGGGTTTCAGTTCCCATAATTCTGCTTGCAAGCCTTCCTGTCACTCTTTTTGCTCTCCTGCAATTTCCTCTGCTAATTGAGATCTTCTTCTCCACTTATGGACCTGGAATTTTTGACAAGCCTAAGAAGAGGTGGTGCTTTTGAGTTTGAGTTGCTTTTCTTATAACTGTGTGTGATCCTGAGAATGGAACTTTGAGAAGAACAATAATTTTATTTTTCAAGTTAAAATAATGTGATTATATTGAAATAATATAATAAAAAAAGGTTTCAAATATTTCCTTTTTGTGGGAATTATCCAAAATTAAAATTAAAATTAAAATAATAAAATAAATAATATTATTTATTCCTTTATTATTAATATCTTAAATTAGGTATTATAAAAGTAAGAATACTTTTTTATTTAATTTGAATATATAGATACATGTAATGAGATAATTTTGTATATTTTTTAATATGCTAAAAATTATAAAATAAATGTATGCATTTTTCTTTTTATATATTCAGATAAAAACTTGTGAAATTATTATAATATTTATGTTCATAAAGATAACAATAAGGTCAAAAATACTTTAAAAAATCAAGAAATGAAGATTGAAAAATAGATTTGGATTTAGGTCTTAGTTATGATTAAGTTTGAATAATATTTAAATTAAAATAATTTAAACTCAAATAAATATATTTGAGATTTTTAAATATACTTAAAATTTAGATACAATCGAAATGAATTTTACTTAATTTACAATAGACCTACGGGCCCACACGAGAAAGAAAGTTAGACTACATACAAGTCTAAGTGAGGTTCTATCCTAAAACTAATTGGTGATAAGTGGAGTAGCCTACTACATTTATATGTTAGTTTTTTCCTCTCCTTCTCTGATGTGGGATGAACTTTCATTTTTTATATTTCAACAAATTCGAGCACTAAAAAATCTAACATTTAACCAATTTCTTACTAAACTTAATAGGGATGACAACTAAGTTTGAGTCTGACTCATCCGTCCTAAAGTCAATGGGTCAGGCTTGGATTGACCGAACATTGAGCTTAATTTTCCTAAACTCGAGGCCCGATCCTTGTAAGTAAAATGAAGTCGTTTTGTACTTTTAATAGCCTGAGGTTAGGTCGACGAGCCAGGTAAGGAAGTGGTCGAGGGAAGATTATGTTAAAATATGTAATTTTGTACTAAATAAAGCAATTTTCTTTTTATGGTAGGGAATAATTACTTCTTGATAATTTAATATTAAATAGAAAATCTTCTTTCTAATATATTTTTGAGAAAATCTAAATTTGATTTTTGGTTTTTTTAAATGGGATATTGAATTTAATGTTGAATGGGAATACTTTTCTCTAAAATCTAGAGTACAAACTTATTCAAAGGTCGTTGTGGTCATTCTACACCAGAAACGGCTTCAAACGCAAAAGGCGCACATGAAATTCCGTGCGCACAAGCCGCGCACGTTAGCAACTGTCTCTTCTCTCTGGCCCTCTGGAAAAAAAAAACCTGAACAGTCAAAAGTATATTTTTAAACAGAAAAAAAGGCAATTCCAGCTCTCTCTCTCTCTAGCTTCGCCTTTGTCTCTCTAGTGCAACATTTCCGATGGCTACGGCCTCCCCCACCTCCTCGACGGAGGCGGCGACGGCGGCTGCGCGGGGCTTCTCAGGGTCTCGTCGACGCACCCTAGCTCCTCGACGGCCTTCTCCGCCGCCGTCGCCGCCGCCAAAGAAGCTGAAATCGATGTCGGAGATACTGGCCACGGCTCGCTACGCGGTGGCGGAGCCAGCTGATTACAACAGCATTAGCTGCCAACAATGCGGCTCCGGCGACCGGCCGGACGAGCTGCTGTTGTGTGATAAATGCGATAAAGGATTTCACATGAAGTGCCTGAGGCCGATCGTCGCTAGAATTCCAATTGGATCGTGGCTTTGTCATAAATGCTCGGGTCAGCGACCAGCAAGAAGTAGGGGAAATTTATTGGTTTCGTCTCTCGGTGAATGTTCTTCTTTTGAAAATTTTTGGTTTCTTTCTTCTGGAGATGTAAAATTTTGACAATGTAGGTTCGTTTGGTTGAATTTTAGGGCTTTCGCAGAAGAAGATAATTGACTTCTTTAGGATTCAAAAGAGCATTGAGGAGAAAGAGAAATGGAGGTCTACTCTAGGTGAATTTCTTCATCATTAATGTTTTGTGGCTTTGTTTCTTTTTTCATGTTTCTGTTTGTTTTGGTTTTTCATTTGTTGATTCTATTGATGTTTTATGACTGAAACTGTTTCAGGCTTCGTGCAGCCAATTTCTACTCAAGTTAATGTGCTTCTCGTTCAACTTCTGGCTAGAAAATCATATCAAACAAGTATGAGAACACCAATGCAATAACATAACACTAATGAACATTATTATCCCCCTCTGATAGAGAACAACAAACACTTGATAGATTCAATTTAATGTCAAACAGAGAAGGTTGCTTTAATCAAGAATTTAAGTTGCTTATCCTAGAAATTTGTGATAATTTAGACCTTTCATTGCAATTAGTAAACATGAAATTTCAATGAGCTAAGTATTCAGAAGAGCAATGTGAGAATCAAGAGTCTTAATCTTATATTAGTATGCATTCCTCCTTGTTCACTGAAACATGATTGTTTTTACATTACATTTTACTATAATGGCCTTCTATTAACTTAACCTGTAGTGATAGCCATCTATTGCATCGTAGAAGAAAACAATATGTAAGCATACATGTCAATAAGGATGCCAACTTTATACTGATCATGCTCAGTCAATTGCGTAATTAATGCCTGATAGCAGGTTTTGGGTCTTCCTATCTGATGCAAAGCTGTTGGAATAAGACATGAGGCTTAGTTTTCTGAAGATGCATGAGCGATCACCAAATTTGGCATTTATATGCAAATTTAAGCTAGATAAAGTATTAAGTACTTAAGGTGTTTTTCGGTATTAATAGTCTACCTTCTGCCATTGTTGTTTTTGTTACACTTTCAATTTTAATAATGCTGCTTTTCTGATGTCTGATTATGTTGCACAATTTAATTAGTGTCCATACTGAACTTCTTTCCTTGCCATATATGACATATATCAATTAGTTTGGATTCTTAGAAGCAACTAACGCATCTAATAGCATGATGTTGATGTTTGATTGTAAGCCACCCAATAAAATCACCGAAAATATATGTTTACGTGCTAGGGCATTTAATAGTCTGTTATACTTCTCTGAGGTGGCTTTCAGGGATGTATCCTTACATTTGACAGATATCACAGAACACGTAAACTAAGATGTATCCTTACATTTGACAGATATCACAGAACACGTAAACTAACTCCTTATCCTAAAAAAGTGCACAGATCATATTGGAATATAACATCTTTCAGCAGTACGGATATACGTTTTTTTGGAAAGCTCCATAAATTCTATATTTCAATGAAGAGTGTCATTCATGTGAGTAGAAAGACATAAGCATGTGCATTTTAATATGCACGTCTATGCAGAACCTGAATAGGACTCCCTATCTCTTTTGCTCCGGGCTGATTGTTTATTTTGAAAGGCAGCAAAGTTTGTACAATCCAAGTTGGCTAGTTGAGTTCCACAACATAAAAAGCTGCATTTTTTTTCAAAGTCTCTAGTTACCATTTAACTAGATTTAGAAGCAGTGCAAGAAGACCCCTTGAAATTCAACATACAATTCCAAGATGGCGCATATAAAGAGCCTCTTGCCCCTCTTGGCTCTTTGTTAGGCTCTTAGTTGAACACGTAGTTGTGCATTCATGAATTGGGGGAGATCTATTCTTGCATTCCTTTGTTTCTTTTTCTGTCATGAACTTTCCATGCAATTCTATGATAATATCGTGTCTATTATTTGCTTTTCATTTTTTCCCCATCTAATTAAGTAATTTTTGCTGAGTCACTGTACAATGTACTTGGAGATGAATTCTAACCTAAATGATAAATGCTTATTGACAAGGATTCTTTCACTTTGCATATGGACAGTTAACGGGGAACTTTAGTTATATTGTGATTTGTACTAACTTTTTGGAATTGCCACTAATCAAGAAAAGTAGCATAGATATTGGGCTCCCTATTCCATTTTGTGTGCAATTTGCGGCTTATTATTTGGTATTAGCATGTTCAAAACCTCGTATTCTGTTACCGATCTTTGCTTCCACAAGCATAGTGTTCTGTTAAGACAAAACAAACCTTAAAATGCTGAACTAGTATTGTCTTAAATTCATTATCCTATTAAGTGTTTTTGTGCTTTGTTTGGTATACCAGTTCCCTGAAGTCTCCAATTTATGCTTTTCATTAACTAATTTTTCAATAGTTAACTCAAATATTTTCTTTTGCTTCTCTTGACTTGAAGAAACTCGAAAGCGTCGGAAACGTTCTGGACCATTAGTTTATCAAAAGAAAAGGCGGAGACTACTGCCATATATCCCCTCAGAAGATCCTGCTAGAAGGTTGAAACAAATGGGCACCCTTGCTACTGCTTTAACAACATTGCACATGGAATTTAGTGATGATCTGACCTATTTAACTGGCATGGCTCTGAGATCAGCCAATCAATCAATGTTCGAAGATGGTGGTATGCAGGTATGAACTTAATACCTATTATTCTTATTTTCCTTCAAGATCATTTCGATGTCATCAATTACCAGTCAGTATGGGGTGTTTTCATTAGGTTCTAACAAAGGAGGACACAGAGACCTTAGAACAGTGCAGAGCCATGTACAGAAGAGGCGAATGCCCTCCCCTCATAGTTGTTTTTGATTCATGTGAAGGGTACTGGAACCTATTTGAAGTGCTAGTAACGCTTTATTTGGTCTCTGCATAATTGAGTCGGTTCGAAGTTGTTTTGTGTTGCAGATTTACAGTTGAGGCAGATGGCCAAATAAAGGATATGACATTCATAGCAGAATACACCGGCGATGTGGATTACATTAGAAATCGTGAACATGATGATTGTGATAGTATGATGACACTTCTTTTATCAAAAGACCCATCTAACAGCCTTGTCATCTGCCCTGATAAACGTGGAAATATTGCTCGATTTATCAATGGCATTAACAATCATACTCCGTAAGCCTGCATAACCTACTCTCCTTAATACTAATAAGTGAAAGGTATAGGTCTCATGGAAGGGCATTCTAATTACTCCCATATTTAGAATCCTTTTCTGAGTCATGCTTCATGTTTTGTAGCACTGGTCCAGCCTTATCCCTCAGCTTTTTCATTTCCAAAACTCTACATTATTTTTATTCCAAACACTTATTCAAAAGTCAGTTTAGTATGAATTTGTCTCTCATGGTTAAATCATATCCAATTTTGTGCAGGGATGGTAAGAAGAAGCAGAATTGTAAGTGTGTGAGGTACAGTGTGAATGGTGAATGCCGGGTCTTTTTGGTCGCAACTCGTGATATTGGTAAAGGGGAGAGGCTATACTATGATTATAATGGATACGAGCATGAATATCCTACTCAACATTTTGTCTGAGATAACCAATAGAAAGTGACTAACAATCCTGAAGAACTTGGATGCAACTGTAGATCCTGATTAGATTCTTCTCATTCAAGAATTTATTTCACAGCTTACTGATTAAAAAAATTTAGATTTCTCCATTGTACTGATCATTTATAGTAATTTATGATGTAAAGTTTTCCTATTTGAGGCAAAGAGGAAAATAGAGAGGCGTAAGTCTTTTCCCTTACATGATTAGGACAAGTTTTGGCTTGCCTCAAATATTTACAGGAAACTCTTTTTGTCATACAGGTTTTTCAATGCAACCCTCTCGTTTCACCTGATGACTTTTTTACTTTCAGTGCCTCCAACTAGTTTCAATGGAAATAATAGTGATTGCCATTACATTACATTTCTCATTTCTCATCTCTCTCTGTCTGAATTTTGATGTTTACTTGTATAGATATTGTGCTCAGTAGCTTGATACATAATCTGATCCAACTTGTGTAACCTAAATCAGTTTCTTCATAGCTTTACAGGATCATCAATCCATACCATAGTACAATTCATTCAATCTCTTTTCATATACCTTGTCTTCTCCTGAGTTCGACCTTGTGAATACTGGTTTTCCAGTAGTTCCTGACAGTACTCAATGTACAATTTTTTCATATTTACTGTAGTGTCAGCCCTTTCATTCAGAAATCCGTTTCTTATTTCAGTCAAAATGACATCAAGGTGAATGAGTACTTCAATGAGGGGTCCTGGCCTCTTTTATGTTCTTGGCATTTCTCATCTGTGTCGAATATTAGTAACATGTTTTCTGGCGTTATGTTCTTCAAATGAGAAATGTTTTGGATGCTTTTGATGGATGTTTGGAAGTTTGCAGGAAAGTTCATGGTAAGTAGGGATGGCAAGTTGGTCCGGGTTAGTGGTCCTGTACTAAGTTAAGTTTAAATTGATGGGATTCAAATTTGTGTGCAGATCAAGTCCGAAAAAGGATTTGGGCATCGTTGTACCTAAAGTTTTGGTCCGAATTTTCCATCCAAAGATCCAACGTCGTATAAGTGGAAATAAATCATCTTGACTTATGAACTCAATTATTCAATTTTAAGTTCGGATTTTTTGTTTAGATTTAATGCATTAACAATAATAACAATAATAATATATCACTCTCAAGGATAATTCTTTTTTAAAAATAAAAAAGCTAATTATCATTATGGTTCTTATATATATATTTGCGTGTATAAAACAGTAACATTTAGAGAAATCTTGCTGAGATACGAGATCTGAAGAAGTCGAGTAGTACCTTACTCACACGAATATTATGCAACCTTACTTCTAACTAGTAGAAAGATTGTTTTCAAATATGTATATATGCACTCAGTAGAAATCTTACTGAGACACGATCTGAAGAGGTTGAGTAGTATGCAACCTTTGCATTCTACTCGATCTCTTCAGCTCTTGTGTATGTGTATATATATATATAACCTTATTCTTAAACAGTAGAGAGATTGTTTTCAAATATATATATATATATATTCTAATTTCATCCTAATTTTTTAATTTTAGCTTTCTATTGAAATATTTTTATTATTTAATAAAAGTGAACAAATTGTTTGATGCTAATTTTATCTTAAAATTTTTGTATATATTTTTCAATTACTCTACAACTTTGTAAGTTTACCAATAAAAAGACTAATAAAAACATTTTGTTATATTAAAATTAATACGATTAATAAATGAATAAAACTAATAATGAAACTATTAAAATAACAATAAATTAATATAAACAAAATAAATAAATTAAAGTCGCATTCATTATCTTCAGTGTTTCTTTTAACTCCTCGAAATGCCAAATCATGATTACATTCGAAGCACAAAGGAGGCCGCCGCTCTCTCCTGACTCGTAGATAAGAAAGGTATCACCTTTTTATATATATTTTTAAATATGCTATTTATAATTTAAACCTAAATTTAGTTTTTTTTATAAACTTAAATTTTATTTATTGATTTATATTAAATTTGGCATAAAATGCTAACTTTAGACTTGATTTTATTATATTTTCTTAAAATTTATTTATTAATTTATATTAAATTTGGTTTAAAATGCTAACTTTAGACTTGATCTTATTATATTTTCAAGAACATAAAGAATTAAGTTGAGCGGCAAAATAGAGCAGCCTCTATGACTGCTCCAATGGGCAGGTAAGGCCATCTCCAACCAAGGCACCAAAATATCAAATTTGGTGTTTTAGTGCAAAAAATTCACTCCAACCAAGACACCAAAACATCAAATTTTTTGGTGCAATGAATAGTAACACACTAAATTGGTGTGTTACTATTCATTGCACCAAAAGTATAAAATGACAACTTTATCCCTTAACTTTTTAGCATTTTCCTTTTATGTCCTTATCTCAAATTGATTTATTTACATAATTTACT
>JANKOD010000191.1:26309648-26319910 GCA_026284645.1 Erythroxylum acuminatum
ATAAATATAAATTAGTCTAGTTAATAACTAAATTATTGTGGTATATTCTTTGAAAAAAATTTGGTGTAAAAATTTGGCGTAAAATGGTTGGAGTAACAAAAAATTTGGTGTAAAAAAATTCTAGGAATATTCCATTTTACACCGAATTTGGTGTAAAAATTTGGTGCAAAGGGTGGAGATGGTCTAATGTGTGAGTTAGCTCACATGAATGATGAATGCCTCGTGAAGATTGACTTGCTGAGGCACCTGAACAAAGTTTTCCCAATAACTTGGTGTCACCATCTTGAGCACTAAAAGTGTGTGCAGAATATACCCATCATTGCACAAAAGGACACTGATCCTCTCTTCACCTCCTACGTAGCTGACAAGTGTCCTTTTGGAAGACAAGTCACTGTACCCTCTTCTTAGATTGGTTCCATCACCATGATTTTATCTTTAAACACCATTAATGAAAGCTCAGATCTTTATTAGTGGAGTTTGGAGAGGATTACAGCTTTTATGGTGTCAGTTTCAAACCCCTTTCAAAGTATATTCTTCTTTGATAATTCTAGTTTGTTTTGTTTTGTAAGGATTGCTGAGTGAAAATTGTTCTACAGTAGCAGATCTTTTCATCGTAATATGACCTCATCTTTCATCATATCAAAGCTGTAAAAAATCATATAAACCAGCAAGCCACAGGTAGAGACTAGAATATTTAAATAAGAAGAACCCATCTTTCTTTTCTTCAAACCCAGGAAAGGATGGGAAGTTTAGAAGAGGACAGACTGGTTCAGATGGTGCATGACTTCATGGAATCAGAATCATCACCTACCCCTTTTCCTAATTCCTCCTCAGAGTTCCATTCTATTAACCATCAAGCTAAAGTTTCCACTCTGCAGGTACTCTTGATATTGCAGTTGTGGGGTGTTCCTGGATGACAATTTTGTTTGTTTTTAATGGGATTTTTCTTGTGATCTCGGGATTTTCCAGGAGATACTTGGAACTGGGATAGAACCTGAGTGTAAAGTTCTTGGGAGGGTGTTGAAGCACATGAGAAACAAAATGGATTCTGAGAAGACAACTGTTCTGAAGAAATGGCTTGTCATGAAGTTGAAAATGGATGGCTTCAATGCTTCCATTTGTCACACCTCTTGTGTCACTTCCTTGGGATGTCCTGCAGGTGGGTCTCTCCATATTTTCTTTGTTCATTCAAGGTTTCAACAAGAATTGGAATGTTTGTGATTGATTTGTGTTCTATACAATCTGGTATTTACTGGATTTAACAGGTGATTATGAGTACATCGAGATTGTGTCCAAAACTGAGAATGACTATCCACTGAGGCTAATAGTTGATATAGACTTCAAGTCTCAATTTGAACTGGCAAGACCAACAAAGTCCTACAAAGAACTAGCAGACACATTACCATCCATATTTGTAGGAAATGAAAACAAGCTTATGAAGATAATCTCTGTGCTTTGCTTCGCTGCTAAACAGTCACTTAGAGACAGAGGTCTTCACGTACCCCCGTGGAGGACTAGCACTTACATGGAGTCCAAATGGCTATCTGGGTGCACCAAAGTTACTGCTCAAACCACCATCAGCCACACCAGAGATGATAGGGAAGCTAAAAATGGAGGACATGGTTTCAGCATTTGGGTGCCTCCAATGGTTAAGCCTAAGACAAGAAATTTGGTTGGTGGTTCTGGTTTGTCTAGACAGTTTTCTAAGATGGGTATTAATTGTTGTTGAATTTTACAAATCAAATAACCTGAATCTTAGTTTTGATAACGCCAAGTGCAAAATAACACATTCAGATTCATTAATATGAAATCCGATACGGTATTTACAGCTTTAATCTTCGAGCTTAGGTTGATCTTTAAACAACCGTATGACTACTTACCTGCATATCTCCAATTGCTTGAACGAGATTTAGAACTCGGATGGGGATTTATCGACCATCTCTGTGTGCCTGAGGAATTTTGCAGAAACTTAACATCAACTGTTAACGATCCTGCTACTGTGATAAGCTGAAATCTTTCCAAGATTTGAGGTGAAACGATGCTGCTGCCTCAAGAACAAAGTCTACCTTTGATGGCTCATTCAACTACCAATTTTATTACTTTAAAAACATTTTGATAAACCAAGGGGGTAATAGTTACGCAAAATTTTCAATTTTATAATGATCGTTTTTAGCTCAAACAAAAACAAAAACAAAAGTAATCAAAAGCGAAATAATAAAAAAACTAGAAATTTGACGTTATATGACATATTTTGCTTATGTTTGTGAAACCTTATCTAGATTAATACTTATTTTGCTTACGTTTGTGAGACCCTTATCTAGATTAATACTTTTAAGCAAGTGTGATAGAATTACACAAGGTTATACTGAAGTAATACTACTCAATCCTTGTAATTATTTTTCAACTTCAATTTTCGTGAAAAATTTTCGTACCCAATAACACAACCGACTTGTGTTAACCTCGCTAGATAATTTTTCTAAACTATTTTTAATTAAACGACAATTAATAAAAATAATTCAAGTAATCAATCAACTAAGAATGGAACAATGATATACTCGAGATAAAAGAAAGACTTCTCTATAGTTTCAGTTTTTCGAAATACATCTAAATAACTATCTACCAGTTGAGCTGATTCATCTCAACTTTAGTGCCAGACCTCTGAACAATATGCTAATCCAACAAAACAAGAATCTCAGCGTTCTTCACTCACGCACATTGTCTAGCTTCAATAACTTCAATTAAACCATATGGAACACTACAAAAACCATATATATTTCATACACAATCCCAGAAGAACAGCTCTCTTTGAAATTAGAAGTTAACCCACGGTGTATATGAAACCAGAACACGCATACTATATAAGAACAACTCTTTGAAATTTGAAGTTCACTAATGGTATTTCACGCATCAGGAGCACATGCACAACACCAGATATATCTTTTCCAGACTTCAATTAACTCCACCCTACAGGTTGATGCAACACACACGGATACGATGATGGAAACGAGCATGATGCTCGCAGTCAAAAACCCTTGACCAACACGTAACAACTACTTCACTTTTTCTTCTATTCACAAAATCCAACAATACACAATTCAATTACTAACGTGATAATAAATTTCAATATAGTATAGGAGTTTTTCACAACTACAAGTGTAATAACCACATCTTTTTGAATCCCAATCCACTTAAATATCTCATATGTTCAATTAACAAATAAGATATCAAAATTAAATAAAATATATATACAATATATCTTAACACATTTATTTGGCTCTTTTTTCTCTACAGATAAGCACAAGCATATCCAACTGATCAAGCTTTTGGATGGAATTATCATTCTTAAACCATCATAAGTATATCCAAATGATCAAACTTTTGGATGGAATTATCATTCTTAAACCATCATCTGTTAATTTTCCAGATTATCTGCAGAGAAAAAGAGCCAAATCAATGTTTAAAAAAGTAGTAGTTGAATGAGCCATCCAAGGTAGATTTTGTCGGATCCAAGAACTATATATATATAGTACTAAAGTCCATGAAAGCTGAAACTTAGGATTCCACCATATTCAGAGCTGACGTATGGATACAAGCAACAAAGTGAAAGGTGCAAGAAAAGAGAGACAAACCAGTGGCTCCATTAAAACAGGTGGCACAAAACAAGGGGAGGCTTTTCATACTCTCCTGACAATATACGAGTTCTTCAAAAAAGTGTATTATCACTAAATATTTAATTTATATATATAGGTTTCATTCAATCTAATTTATTAAAATTTAACGAGTCATACGTAAAATTTAAGTCAAATTAAATTTTTATAAATTAATTTTTTTAATGCGGATTAGTAAATTCAATTCCTTAAAATTTTTATTTAATTTAAAAGTTAATTTAAATTTGAATTAGAAGATGGTTTAATTTAATAATTCTATTCATAATAAAAGTTATAATGGATATGAAGAGAGTATAAAATCTATATGTTAACGCTATTCTTTTTATTATTCATCATCATCATCACACCCAGTTCGAAGTTCTGCAATAAAGCGGAGTTTAGGAAGGTCTGATAGTACGCAGGCTTACCCCTACATAGTAGAAAGGTTGTTTCCGGTAGACCACATGCAAATATGACAATAAAAGAGTGATGCAAGTTAAAGAGTAAATTATTATTATATTATTATATAATATACATTAATAAAAACTATTTCCATTTAAAGGTACTTGTATATAATTTAGTAATCAAAGCTTATCTGTATATTTCAAATATTTATATTTTAAGTTATGTATCTTATAATTTAAAGAGTTACTTATTTTATTTCATATTTATGCTAATCCTATTAATACATATAATTAATTTTCTCTAATTTTTTATGTTTAAAGTGATGTCTCAATTTCTTGAGATTTAATTAATTCGAATATTGTTTATCACAGAAGGGCCCAAGCCTGACTCGATCTGACCTAAATTATTATTTTTTAAAATTAAAATGTCAAAACGACCTCGTTTTGCTCTTACTTATCAGACCAGGCCAATGTCAATGTCAACATGGGCCTAACCTTTCGACCTCAGCCCGGGCTAGCGGCCCTATTGTCATCTTTAGGAAAGGAAGGGATTATTACCGCAACTTAATTTAAAAAGTTCAAGATCAGGCTTAGGCCTAACCCAAAAATAACAAGTGGGCTTGAAATATGGGTCAAGATCAAGCCCTAGAGGCTTTTCATTATTTGTTTGCAGTTCAGTGCTTAAATTAATTTTAATTACATTCAAGTCCCTTCCCAAGGAAAATCACTAGGGTTTAGTGTCGACTTTTGTTCTCGCTTTGCTTTGCGAAATCAAAATCGTCCCTTTCTTCGTTATCTGCCTGAAAATGACGAAATTCAGAAAGCTGAGTCGACCCACTGGTCACCGTATGTCCATGCTCAGGTCTTCTTTCAACTCTCACTCTCTCTTTTCCTTTCCGTTGCTCTCTCTCTCTCTCTCTCTCTCTGAAGTTTTGTTTTATTTTTGCTTCATCGATTCTGCTTTACTCTATTGATTTTGTTTGTTTTCGTGTATTTAATTTGTAGGACAATGGTTTCCCAGTTGGTGAAGCACGAACGTATTGAAACTACTGTTGCGAAGGTTGCTACTTTTGTGCTTTGTCCTTCATTTCTTAGAGGTTTTTTTCATGCATTGTGTATTCAATAGTTAAGTGTTTTCTGTTTTGACTGGGATTTATGTTACTTTGACAAGGTTCCTTTTATGGTTTTTTTTTCCCTTATAATCTTTGTAGAATATCAGATATTAGACTTAGAGATAGTTATGAGTAATGCTTTCACTTCACAGGAATTCTTCTTATTGAATTTTCCTACTGTTCTTGTAATTGGGAAAAAGATTGTTGATCTAACTTTGATGGAACATAGTGACGATTCTTTTGTGTTTCAGGCCAAAGAGATTCGACGACTTGCTGATAATATGGTACAAGTTGGAAAAGAGGTTAGTGCTTGCATCTAAGTTAGTTATGTGATTAGCTTGCCTTCTTGTGATGATTTAATCATCAATAGACGTTATGAGTAACTGAAGGAAAACGGGACAACTAGAAAGGAAAGTGATGTTTCTAAATCTGGTTTTGATCTTAGCTTGTATTCTTTCAAAAAATTTGAGGAGACTTAGAAGATAGGATGGAAATGTTCGAGACTTTGGGAAACAATGTGGTTGGATTTAGTTGTAGAACTAGTGACTGTAATACATCCTAATTAAATTGATGGAAGTGTCCATGATCTTCAATTGATGTTTCCTAATCTTATACGATGATTGGCAACTGCCTCTTTCTAGTTTCGTTAAATCTCGTAAGTGTAACCAGTGTGCCATTGCCGTACAAACTTGGACGGCATAAATCTGCATGTACTAAACCAAAGAGATCGAAAAATTTATTGTGTAGATATTTTCCTGTATGAAGTCATATTTTTTGAAACAGTTGGAGCCTTTATATATGAGCTTTATATTTTAAAACTTATGTTCCTTCATGATAAACTTATTTTATCTTGAAAGAACCACAGGGTACCCTTTGTGCTGCTAGGCGCGCTGCAGGCTTTGTGAGAGGGGACGATGTTCTTCACAAGCTCTTTACAGAGCTAGCTTATCGTTACAAGTAAGTCTTTTGCTTCTTTCTTCCTTTGGTCTGACCATTTTAAATAATGTTCAAATTTGACTTCGTGTTATGCCTCACAGGGATAGAGCAGGTGGGTACACAAGACTGCTCCGAACTCGCATAAGAGTTGGTGATGCTGCACCAATGGCCTACATTGAGTAAGATCTCTATATCAACTTGAGATCTTTTTCCTCTAAGACATGCTTGTGCTCCATCTTGCTCTAGCAATTTGTCATTTAATAAATGGTAGTGACAGCATAGTGTTATGTTGCTGTGTCATGGTGATTTCAATCAAATGTCGATATTGGATCCTAGCATCTTTCTTTTGGAAGAACCATGTCAGCTTGTATGAATTAAGTTGAATTTTAGGGGTATGTCATCCTATATGAAACAAGCTTTCTTTGAATCAGTCGAAAACGGTCATTTAGATTGACATTTATGTGTGCACCGCACTTATATAGATTCTATAACTATATTTTCCATATACGAGCAGGTTTATCGACAGAGAAAATGAACTTAGGCAGTCAAAACCTCCTACACCTCAAAAACCACAGAGAGTTCCTTTGGATCCATGGACAAAATCTCGGCTTAGCAAGCAATTTGCTCCCCCGAAAGAGGCAAAGAGTTCAGACCCTGAGATATGAAGCAGAAGCTACTGGGGGCATGACCATCTCCAAGCTCTTTTGAGGCTACATTTCCAGTATTCTGGTTACGGGTCAAAATTCACCAACCTCATTTATCCCAGTAAGCATCTACTTTCCTGCCAAGACCATGAGATGAATAGATCGAAGCACAGATCAAATTAAGTTTTCCATTTATAACTAAAAGTGGATGATTCCTGTATAAGTAGATGTTCTTCTATCCATTTTTGTCTTTGCAAATTGGAGTGAAATTTTGAAGCTGCAGGCTTGTCATTTTTCAACTACCACTCCTGTTAAATCATTCAGATAAAGTTGGTCCAATGGTTATATTCAGAAATGCTTTGTCCAAGGAACTTGTACCGTCCTGTTATTGTATCATGATGACCTAAGAATAAGCCTATGTAACACTACACTATACTATGCCTGATCGTTGGAAACCATGAGCTCTAGTTTAGTTAAAAAAAAGTTTAATTCGTTAGATTCTTAAGATTTGATATATTATTAAATATAATTCTTAATTTATAAAAATAACTAATAATTCTTTTATAATTTTAATTTTATAACAAAAATTCTAATTTGTAACCAAAATTAATAGTAAGGAATAAATGTTATAAAATTAAAATTATAAAAGTTTGTTTATATTTTTAAAAATTTAAGATTACGTGAATAATATATGAAATTATAGGAGTTTAGCGGAATTATAAAAACAATTGAGTCTCAAGTGAAGATGAGGACTTGAAAAGGCTTGAAATTGGATATTTAAGATTGATTTGAATGTTTGATTAAATTTTAAATCAAGTTTAATTTAACTTATTATCAATAATTAAAAAATTTAACAGATTCGGGGAGTTCAACCATAAAAATCTTGAACCGATTGACTTTTCGATTTGATTTAATATTTTGGTTTGATTTATTTTAATAACACTATTAAAAACTGAACAACTTATTAATTAATCTTTCAATTTAACAAATTCATTTTTATAAATCAAAATCAACTGATTTATTTTTATTTAATAATTTTTTAATTAAACTTTGAAAATTTGGAGCTAAATCCAAATAAAACATATAATTTTTATAATAAAAAAGCATATAATTGTAATGTTAAATTAGGTTATATCACAAAAAAAAATCCAATATCAAACAAAATAAATCAATTAACCGACCCACGAATAGCCTTTTAGTTAATGAAAATTAGTGACTTGGCGTTGAAGCAATAGTAAAGGTGAGGCCTGCACGCTTAGTTGCTTGCAGGTCGAAGAGATAGTCCTATCTCATCTCATGCATGAGTTTGACTAGGGACATTATAATTACCATCTAAAAGTTCCCATCCACCAATAGTATTAGGGCACATCATCTCACTCTTCCATTTCATCAAAAGTAAACCCCAAAAATTTCATAAAAGTATAATTTTTATATATCATTTTGTATTTTAAGTTGAATAAGGTGAAGAAATATTAAAACAAATAACAATAAATAATTATTAAAACTTTTGTGAAATATATTAATTATGACATCTATATTTTAAATAATATAAATTGTAAAAATTTATTAGAGATTATAATGTTATTAATATCGTTTTAAATCAATGTTAAATTAAATAAGAAGTTACTGTCAGAAAACACTGGTTAGACTGAAGTCGTCAAATGATTAAAAAAGATTAGTCAGCATTCACCGAGTTTAGGGCAATATAGATAAACATAAGAATTTATTTATTAATTTTAAATATTAAGTTGTGATTTAAATCATTATCATCGTCACATCCAATCTGAAGTCCTACAATAAAGCAAAATCGGGAAAGTCTGATAATACGCAACCTTACTCCTGTACAGTAAAGAGGTTGATTTAAATATTTGACCTAAAGTAAGCCTGCCAGATTAAGCCTCTTAACAGGGCATCAACTTCTGGTGTTCATTATTACATTTACCAGAACAAAGGGTCCTAGGACCTACCCTTTTGAGCCATGAAAACAGAAACTTTCAGTTTGATGCCAACCGAACAGATGAACAACCCCATTGTACTTTATCAGATGAAAACAATCATGTTCTCCCTAATCCTTGGATGGTTATGCCCCCCTTTTCTTGACCCATTTTGAGTCAGACAACCATCCCCATTACACAGTGTACAGTACCTAAACCTTTGATACATTTGGCAATTCCAGAAACAGTAATACTGTCCTTAGAAGTACTGCACCAAAGTTTCAGCAGAATCAATAGTTTCTGAGTTCAACTGTTCATACCACGTTTAAGGAAAGGAAGATAAGGAAGTTGTGCAGATGTTTAGAATAAGAAAAAGTCTCTGGTTTATCTTCACTTCAAGTCTTACCTTTGGTTGCATTTCTTGGCTTCGAATATACTGTATATTACATTACTGTACAGATTACGACTCTTCCATTGTTAAAAACATTAAAAGCTCTTCTTTCTTTTTTTATTAATGTCTATCCATTTTTTCTTGTAACAGTCCACTTCTGCAAACTTGTATGTATATATGCACAATGTTTCAGTTGATTAATTAATGCATGGTATACTGACAAAGGGGTGGAGTAACAGAAGGATACGTAGCGATAGGTGCAAGGTTTGTGTCACTACAAAGAAGTCCCACCTTCTCTGTTTTTTTTTTTTGGGTTCCAACAGACATATCTAGTGGTATCTGTGATCTGTCAAGGTGGCAACTTCGTGTTTGGTCTAGATCTAGTTGAAGCCTTCAAAGCTAATGCTTGTTACATTTTCATGATTACTACTGATAACAATGCTTAGTCAAGGCCTTATATACAGTTCAACAAGATTTACTATTTAGGTTTTCCTATAATCGACCTGTTTGCTTGTATGCAAAGGAGGATATAAAAAGAGAGGATAAAATGAGGGAGAAGAACAAGAAAAGAAAAGAAAAGGGTTAGTGTAATTTATCTTTTTCGTTTCAATTCTCTTTTTTTTTTTGAAAAATGATTACTTTTTTTTTTGATAACTCAAGTTGGAACCTATGAGCCACCCGCTCAGACTCATAGATAGGTAAATTTGGGTTTGATCTTAGATAGTATTAGAGGTACCTGCTCCTAATAGATGATAACCAGGGCCACTCAAACTCATAGATAAGTAAATCTGAGTCTGATCTTAGATAGTATCAGAGGTACAGACTCATAGATAGGTAAATTTGGGTCTGATCTTAGATAGTATTAGAGATACCTTGGGTCTGATCTTAGATAGTATTAAAGATACCTGCTCCTAAAAGATGGGTACCAGGGCCACTCAAACTCATAGATAAGTAAATCTGAGTCTGATCTTAGATAGTATAAGAGGTACCTGTTCTTAAAAGATGGCTATCACCAGGAAGATTACATCATCTTAAATAAAGGATACTCCTCCTAAAGCTTGAACTCACAACCTTCACACAATCTTCTCCCCTTTTCTACCGCTAGGCTTCCCCTCGAGGGGTTTGGAGATTATTACTTAATTTGCTATGGTGTTGTTTACCTGTTATGTAAATTTCATATATTTTATTAGTTTT
>JANKOD010000191.1:26320010-26331868 GCA_026284645.1 Erythroxylum acuminatum
CGGGCTTTGCCCGACTATCCTAGAACCTACGAGCCATCCACTCAGACTCATAGATAGGTAAATTCGGGTCTGATTTTAGATAGTATCAGAGGTACCTGTTCTTAAAAGATGGGCTATCACCAGGAAGATTACATCACCTTAAATAAAGGATGCTCCTCCTAAAGCTTGAACTCACAACCTTCACACAATACTCTCCCCTTTTCTACCGCTAGCCTACCCCTCGAGGGGCTTGGAAAATTATTACTTAATTTGCTATGGTGTTGTTTACCTGTTATGCAAATTTCATATATTTCATTAGTTTTTTCTTTTTTAATCTAAAGCAATGTATTATTGAAAATTTTAATTTCCACTTGATCGTTTGAGTTATAAAAAATGAAAAAAAATAGAATATGAAAGAAAAAAATAGAAAAAGTCTGAAATTTCTTATAATTTAACATTTTTATTTCAATCCTTATATTTTAAAAACTCTCATTTATCTCTTTATAATATTATTTAGTTAAATTCATCATTTGATTTTAGTTCATTATTAAATTGACTTATTTTTTTATAATATTATTTAGTTAAATTCATTATTTGATTTTAGTTCTTTTGTATCAATAAAACGATAATAAATTGAAATTTAATAATTTCAATATTATATTTTTTCCTAATAAAGCGAGAACATATCACAATTCGGGAACTTGATAAAAGATTTTATATAATAACAAAACAGTACTATAATGTGGGTGAATCCTACCTAGTAATTATTTCCTAATCCTGGTGTTTCTAAACCTTCTTATTATGATTTTGACCAGTCCGCTAAGTCCAGTAGTTTGGTGAGACAGCTTTTGAAAGCACTCTTAAACCAATATTACTTTTGCATTAAGAAAGTGTGATAAACCACATTCTCATTGCACATAAGAACCAAACTATATCAGAAGACTAAGTCATGAATCTTAAACAAACGGAAGAAAAGCTTGCAGGTTAAAAAAGGAAGTGTTCAACTAATTAGACTGTTGGGTTGCATTATCAGTCTGTTTTCTTACTGCTGATTCAACAACACTGAGACCAGAGTAATCATGTTGCCAAATTTGGGTTATTGAGAAGGGACATTTGATCATCTTTTATTCCCTAATCCATTTCCATCAACCAAACCAAATTGTTTTCACTAACCTAATGCAGCAACTACTTCCACATAATGATGATGCCTCACTTCAAATTTTCTTGGAGAATGAAAGCTGATGAAGATCATGTTTTTTTGGTCATAGCAAGAATTCCTGATCTGTTTGCTTTGTGTTAAAGTTACCATTCTTCTCTTGATGGTTTGCCTCAGAATGCATATCTATCCATTTTCTCTAAATAATGGTTAAAAAGTTTCTTAATAAATAGGTAAAAGAAATTATAATTTAAAAGAAATGAAACATTGCCGGGGGATAAGTATATAAACCCTAAATTTATTTTTGTTTAAAGAATAAGATTTTAAAAGAAAAAAGTAAAAGACACGAGTTTTTTTTTATAATTTAACTTATAATTTTTAAAAATATCAAAAGAACTCATAAAATTTATTATTTTTAAACTTTCATTAAAAGATATTGGCATATTGACATGAACAAAACAAATGAATAATCAAATATTAACGATATGAAATTTCAAGTCAAGACTTAAACTTAACTCGGCTCAATTGAATCCAACACAAACCAGTAATTTAAAGATAAATCTTTCAAACATCATAATAACATTCAAAGTTTTGAACTTTGGACCTTCAGCACTATTAAATGATTATACTCAAGAGTACCTCAAGTAATGCACGTTGGTCTTTTAAGAAAATCTACACTTAATCACAACATCTGGTTAGACTTAACTTTGCAGAAAGACCATGCCAACCTTGATTGCTTAGGTAACTTCCAAAAAAAAAACTTGGATTGCTTAGGAATAAATACCAAGAAAAGAATATGAAAGTATCTGAAAGGAACATTCACAAAATAAGCGGAAAAAAAGAAAAAAAAATGGAAGAGTAGGTGAGAACTAAAAATAATCAAACAGAAGTCTTATAGGAAAATTCGAATGGAAGTTACTTTGTCTATATTGACACTCTTCATTCCTTACTCTCAAACTGTCTTATGCTCTTTCTCCATTACCTTTCTATTGGATAGAGTTTCAGACATCATCATAGGTTTTGCTTCATCAACTTTTCTTTCCTCTATCTCTCTGATGATACCTCTTTGGAAAATGGATCACGTTTCCATCCTGATTCTGCTGATTATGATTTTCTTTTTTCTCTGGTTTCATGAAGCATAATGACCAATGTTCATGATTATTGAAAAACTTTTGTTGAAAAGTTTGAGTCTTTTACCTTTAACAATGTCCAATTTTCTTATCTTGTTAGTACCATCTTTGCTAGTTTTGCTTCATTAAACTAGCAACTTTCTTTTCAATCATTCTGGTGAAGAATGTTGATATTTCATCATCTTCAACTTTAGCTATAAAGAGAAGAAATCAATCATTCACTATTGTCTCTTTCTTGTTTCTATTCTTTTTCCTATGAAAAAAGTTGCTTTTTTGATGTTTTTGCAGCTCAGATGCTGCGGCTCTTCTGTTGCTGAAAATTTGGAATGAGGGGAGCAATGGGCAACAACCTCGGTTCTGTTGAAACAAGACACAGACTATCTGCATCAATGTAAAGTCTCAGCTTTTTCCATATATTTTCACTGAAAATTGCTTGAGCATAGGCCATGTTTCATTTTACTTCTCATGCACCAGTAGCCACAGGAATTATCATAAGAACTTGTTTTCTGGATGGGTTGAGAACCTGAGCATTATAGAATTTATGTTTTCTCTGGAAGTTAGCTATTTTGATCTGCCAGGCATAGTTTATTGCAAAGTACTTTGGATTCAAGATTGGCCCAGATCCCGTCCCTTTCATTGGTTTCACCTTGTCTAATCTATGTTCTGAACAATTTCTTCGTTAATTCTGGGTTAAATGCGGCCTATATGAAGATAGGTAGAACAGTGAAGATCTTCCACATGTTGAATCAGAGTATTAGTATAACCAATTGTTTTTTTTTTTACACACAAGCATCTGAGTTTAGTTTGTATCCAAGCATATCTGGTTCCCTGATTTGTACATTCTTGAAACCTGATCTCTGGCTTTTTGGAAATGCAATTATGTGAAGCATGAGGTCTAGCTAACATCAAAGTATGAATTGATCAGAGTTTGCTATTCGTACATTATTATTCAAAGCATTTCCTGTTGCATTATTAGTGATCTTCGTGTTTCTCTTGAATTCTCACATTCTTTCAATTGGTAAACTTCCGTAAGCAGAGAAGACATATACAAAAGAAGGATACAGAAAGGTAAAGTCAAAGGTTCTGAGAAACCATACCAAATTTCCGGTCATGACAGGAGCTCATGCTGCAAGGTTTCTCCATTGAAACTTATCCTCGTGGTCATCATTTGTGGAACCATTGTGACCCTCTTACATTCTCCAGAAGTTGATCATTTTTCAGGCTCAACATCAAGGTACACAAGGATCGTGAATCAGTTTTTTCAAGTTCTGTGATGATTTTCTTTCTGAAACTGTAGTTTCCTCAATAAAAAGAACCATAATCCTTGGAGTTAAGAATGGAAAGAATGCCAATCTCGTCTGAGTAGGATATTTGTTGTCTTGTTTTGGGATAAATTTTATGTCATTGTCACAGTTATTGGATAGTTTTCCTTGCAGGATAGAGTTATGCTAGTACTTTCTTCTCAGATATGTTACTGTCATGTTTATCTTTCAGACAATGTCTCAAAATTCAAGGTGCCAGAGAGCTAGACAAGTGTTCTAATAGTAACGATCCACACTTTCGTTGATAAAAATCTTAATGCAGGCCGAATTTCGTCAACCGCTGGATATGGGGAGGGTTGGAACAACGATATGTCTCAGAGTTGGATACAAATTGGCTCGATGTTATGAAGGCCATTGAAAAGCTAAGTGAGCAAATTGACTATCAGGGAATTGGTCTGTTGAACTTCAATAACAGTGAAGTGAATCAATGGAAACAGCTTATACCTGACGCTTCCCACATTGTTCTCCATCTGGACTATGCTGATAAAAATGTGACTTGGGATACTTTGTATCCGGAATGGATCGACGAGGAGCAGGAAGCAGAAGTTCCCGTATGTCCATCTCTACCAAAACCTGAAGTGCCAAGAAAAAGACTTGACCTTATTGCTGTGAAGCTGCCTTGCAGGAACGAGGCGAATTGGTCGAGAGATGTAGCTCGATTGCACTTGCAGCTCACGGCGGCGAATCTTGCAGCCGCTGCCAAAGGATCTTATCCTGTCCATTTACTTTTCGTCTCCAGGTGTTTCCCAATACCAAATCTTTTCACTTGCAAAGAACTTGTTCTAAGAGAAGGCAATGCCTGGTTGTACAAACCAAACTTGAATGTTCTGAGACAGAAACTCCAGCTTCCAGTTGGCTCCTGTGAACTTGCACTTCCCTTCAGAGATAAAGGTCAGATTGTTACTCCAGCTTCTTGCTTCATTTCCACATTGATACAGAAGTAATAGCTTTTGCATGTATGAATTCACAAGCATACACTCAAACCATGCATTTAAGTGTTAGTGATACACCAGACAAGTGAACACACCCTCAAATTATCAGAAGTAACAAATTCTAATACCATCTTTCATTATATCAGAGAGAGTTCATTCAGGGAACCCGAGGCGTGAGGCATACGCTACAATTCTTCATTCTGCTCATGTTTACGTCTGTGGAGCCATTGCCGCAGCTCAGAGTATTCGCCTGTCAGGATCCAACAGAGACCTTGTAATACTAGTTGATGAGACAATCAGTGTTTATCACAGAAGTGGACTGGAAGCAGCAGGATGGAAAGTCAGAACAATTCAGAGAATTAGGAACCCAAAAGCTGAGAAAGACGCATATAATGAATGGAACTACAGCAAGTTTCGGTTATGGCAGCTGACAGACTATGACAAGATCATATTCATTGATGCAGATTTGCTAATACTCAGAAACATTGATTTTTTGTTTGGCATGCCAGAAATTTCTGCAACAGGAAACAATGGAACTCTATTCAACTCAGGTGTAATGATCATTGAGCCTTCAAATTGCACATTCAATCTCCTGATGGAACATATCAATGAGATTGAATCCTACAATGGCGGAGACCAAGGTTACTTGAATGAGATCTTCACATGGTGGCACAGAATTCCAAAACACATCAACTTTTTGAAGCATTTCTGGATTGGTGATGAAGAAGAGGTTAAGCAAAAGAAGACTCAACTCTTTGGTGCCGAGCCTCCAATCCTCTATGTCCTTCACTATCTTGGTGTGAAGCCATGGCTGTGCTTCAGGGACTATGACTGCAACTGGAACGTAGACATATTTCAGGAGTTTGCAAGTGATGTTGCTCATGAAAGGTGGTGGAAAGTTCATGATTCAATGCCTGAGAACCTGCACCAGTTCTGTCTCCTGAGATCAAAGCAGAAGGCACAACTTGAATTTGATAGGCAACAAGCTGAGAAAGCAAACTACACAGATGGACATTGGAGAATCAAGGTTAAGGATCATCGTCTTAAGAAATGTATTGACAATGTATGTTCATGGAAGAGTATGCTGAGACACTGGGGTGAAACAAACTGGACTGATGATGAATTCTTCACTCCAACACCACCTGCCATAGCCACACAATCACTCTCTGGTCTATGAGCTAGTATCTTCTTCCATTTGCAGATTCAGACATTTGGGAAGTGAATCACACTAAGTTCACAATGAGGAGGTTTCCTTCTGGTTTTGTAAATGTTTTTTTCTCAAACCATCAAGAGTTGGTAGAGCAACTTGCTTCAGGATAGGAATCATAAACTTCAGCCCCTTTTGAGGCTAGAGATCATATCCGATATTTACTTGTACTAGAATTTTTAATTATGTCATTTGACAAAAGAATTGATGTTTCATCCTGTAATTTTCTTTTAAATCACACAAAATTTCCATTTTAACTTTGCAATAAAAGCTTGAATATGATATAATCCAAAATCAACAAATCAAATTTTATTTAACCAAGTTCAGAAATGAAAAATCAGGTTAGGCCAAATTCTTAAAACATTCAATAGAATGAAGAGTGTTCCTAAGTTTTTAATAATCTTTTAATGTTTATTTCCTCTTAGAATTTGGAACTTTCTCTCCTAAAGAAGTCTGCAAGTTTTTGCCTGAAAGGGATCCGATCACCTGTCTCATTTTTACTGTTCCAACGCTGTTTCAATTTATCTCATCTACACATTTACGTGAGACTTACATAAATATACAAATGAGATAAGTTGGAACAGCAAAAGTGGAACAACATACACATCTCTTAAAATGCTTGAAAATTGAGTTCATAGTCCCTCATGATTAAGTTTCATAATCACCCGAAAGCACAAGCCCATCAGATTGGGCTGTTGAAGTTCAATAAAAGCTTAACAGGCCTTAGAGAAAGGATTTTGCACTTGCTACTTTTCTTCTTTGGAATTGAAGTCACGAAGGAATACTATATATATATCAATTTTGATGTTGAATTTAATCAAATTTGATTTTAGACTATCAACTTAATTCATGATAAATTTAATTTTTTTCTTAATTTTGAAATAAGTCTTGCAAGTATAAATTAATTTTATAAAATTATTTGAATTGACTCATGGAAAATTTCATCTAATTTGATTGATTATGCTCTGTCTCAAGATCTAAGCATTAATTGAGAAGAGAATTAACGACGGAATTCTTTTTGGTTAACGAATAGTATGTTTGCAGTTCTGATCTTGCTTATGAATATGTTCTCAAAAAAATTATTGAAATTGAGTCGATCAAATTTATACATTTAAGTTTTAACCTAAATTTAAATTTGACTAAAATAAAATCTGCTTGTTCACGTTTTATAAAATTAGTTGAATCCAACAAATTTATTAAACTCAAGTTTATCAAATTTAGTTATTTAAATTTGAAATTAAATTTAAATTTGACTAAGATAAAATTTATTTAATAACGTCGAATTTATTATTAAACGAGTTTCTCGATAAGTCAATAGTACGAAATTTCAATAAATTCAAAAGACTCCTTCCAAAATTCCCAAGTCAATAAGACTTTTGAAAGGTTTGCCTTAAATCACTCCTAAAAGTCCTACATTGTCAATATTTCATACAAACTGATATGCATCATAAACCATAATGTTAGGAGAACATTTATGACTTGCCAGTTTGATTGAAACCATAAGAACAGTGACTTAGAAGTATGATTGCATATATTGAATGGAATTCATTTTCACTTACCTAAAAGCTACTTAAAAGCTGACTTTCAATTCAATTACCCTTTAATGTAATATCAATTAGTCACTTTCCAATAGAAAGTAACCTTTAACTTTAACTACATCCACCCATTTCCTGACTTTTTAAGGAGATTTAGGGTAGAGTTGGTGAAACCAACATTAAGAAAAACTGCTTAACCATATATATTTTTAGATGTTTCTCAACACTTTTTTGTGTGTGGATATTTTGTTTTGTCTATTTATTGCGAATAAATGGTATGTTAATTTAGTATTTTCTCGTAATTGTTTCACTCTTTTTTATAAAAAAAATATATTCTCGTTATCTCAAATTTATCGAAAATTTTCAAATTTATAGATATAAAAAAAAGTTGTTACTTTTTTGCTTAACCATATATTTTTAGATGTTAACCGCTATTTTTATATTTATTTAGTACTTTCTCGTAATTTCTTTACTCTTAAAGGGCGAGTCTTGAAACAATTAGTAAAGTTATTCGTTAATGATCAGAAGGTCACAAGTTCAAGTCATGAAAACAACTTCTTTAGGGAAGCTGTATACATTAATAACCCTCTCTCAACCCTTATAAAGTAAGGAACTTTGTGCACTAAAGTTTGCCTTTTTATTTTTAAAGAAAACTACACTTTTACTATCCCGCATTTATCAAGACCTTAAATTGGAGAAATTATTCTCAAATTTATAGATGTCACACTCAAAATTGGAGATAAATTAGAATTTGATCTATTGCTTTTTGTTGTTGTTATTTTAACTTCATGACTTATTCTTTTACACCAAATTTCATATGAGAGACAAGTAAAAAGGTTCTTCTAAAGATTATGGTGCATACTTTTTAACATTATCTTAATAGCTATAGCATTAGGTTTTCTTTCTAACTTGGACCATTCCTTAGACCCACACCTAACCTAAACTGCAACTTTAGATTTGTCAAAATGGTTTATAACAGAACATGTGGTGGTTGTTATTTCTCACCATTGTCAAAGCATGGAATTGGACAATTTGGAAATGGGAGATAAAAAGAACATCTTATCATCTAGCTAGTGGATGCTCTGTCCTCATGCACTATATGTGAAGGATTTCAGGAGAATGTGAACATAGATTCAAAGTGTCTTCACTATTGACCCGTGATCCTCCCAATCATTAAGATAAAAATTAGTTTTCAAGTGTAATTCAGAACCTAAGATTTTATATAGACATACATGAACAGGCTCTACCAATTACCAGATGCTTTAAGCCAAAAAGTTATACGATTTTTTGTTCATATAGGATTAATCGTGAAGAACTGATAAAAGTTGCAACACGATTAATGTCAAAGTCACAGAAATATGGGGCTCCTGTAATCTCACGGGATCTCATTTTCCAGGACAATGTATAGACAAAAAGTAGTATGACACACATGCAGACAAGGCTATTCCGAATGGACTGCTACTTACGATAATGTTAGCCTGTGTTTACCTAACCACATGTGGTGGATGACATATGGTTGTTCTTCAATGTAACAAGTGCTTGAATCATACATTCACATCATCTTCACTCTCAGTTAGTTCAAAATCTACCATGTCCTTATCCTGAATGGTCCCAAAAGGGTACACAACTATCATATTGTTCACTCAAAGAAGGAAAAGAAAAATGACGTATGCTTAACTCTTTTTTTGTTGAAAATCGGCAATGGTTGGTGAAGCTATGCTCAAGCTACCACAGTGCAATCCTAACTTTGTACAGAGCATGCTTGCGTGACATTCGTAGGGGCAATTACAGGTCCTGCAAGGTAATGCTAAGAAAGCTGAAACATAGGTTCATCAGATAAGATTTTTACCGATCTGATAAACTATGAGAGTGACGGAGAGTATCTCACACTGACAGCAATATTTTATAATATACTGAATTATAAATGATTAAGGATGAAAGTCTCGGATTAACCTGAAAAGATCGAGTCAGGCCACTAAACCTACCCATTGTCAACCTTATTGCAAAGTTAAAGTGAAATGTAGAAAGGTTTGTGTCAGACATGCACTGAAGAAAGCACTTTCCATGTGTATATGAACAAGGGCAAGTCCAAAACTTAAAAATAAAGACTTTATATGTATTGCTTCCACTAATCGGATGATAATAATGGTACCGGTCAATTACCCCTTCAACTAAACCAGTACGCAGATAACATTTGCTACAACTAAGACGACTGAATAATCAAGAAGAATTTGGGATCCACTCATTCCCTTGGATAAAATTTTCTACCGAATATGCATTCACATGCTCTGAAGGAATCTGACTGCTCCAACTAACTCTTCCTGCTGTATTAGATCCTGGTCCAGAATTCCCAAACTCTCCATAGTACAGTGTTTTCAAAGCAAAATCACCAGACCATGGCAACCACCCTTGTGGTGATATAAGAACTTCGAAGTTGGAGTTTATGAAAACAACTCTGGAGTACTCCTTCCAAGGCCTCCCCAAGAAATTTTTGTGGACACTAGGTTTTCCATGATACAAAGCCATATATTCTTCAGTGCCATTGATCAAGCAATTTTTGAAGACAAAACCTGTTGATTGTGCAGGATCAGTCCTACCATGTGCCGTGACTGCATTACTCTCACCTTTTTCCGGCTTTTCTTGCCTTGGTTTCACCAAAATCTTGCAACCTTCAAAAATTGCAGCTGAGTTGCCAAAGATGAAGTCTACATTGCCCACAATGCGGCATGACTTGTAGTATTGCCGAAGGGAATGAGCATAAAGAGTGTCCTGATTGCCAAGTAATTCACAGTTCTCTATTACAGACAGATCGCTATCTACTCTTAAAGCTACTGCTTGATGGGTAGGAGCTCCTGCCGTGTTCTGAATTGTCAGGCCACTAGCCATGAATCCATCCCCAAGAACTCCTGTAACGAATTACGAACATCATATCAGAAAAAAGACAAGGCAAACTAAACCTGGCAATCTTAGTATAAAATAATGCTCAGACAGATTTCAACTGTAAAATTTTAGAATTAAATGCAATCCAATTTCATCTACTGCTTCTGGAAATATGTGGTACTCAAATTCCTTTCTCAGGTCGCTATTATAATTAAAGCTAAGTCACTTGATTAGGAGGCAGACCATGTGACAGATACACAAAACGCCAAAATGAGTCAGTGCATCAACTGCTCTCTCTGCACAAGTTATCTCTATAAGCAGAATCTACCAATAGTTTAGAATATAGCCAAATGTGTACTCCTACAGCTGCAATATCGAACAAATTAGCATTTAACAACTAACTTCCAAGGAACTGTCGGTGTGAAATGAGGACTCGTCTTCTTCTTTTGCATTTTGCCTTCGAGTAATTCACAGGTGACCTAAATCTTCAACTTACCAACTGTAGCAGATTCAAACGTCGTAACCCCTAGCTGACCAGCATTTTTTGAACCTGTGATCACTGTTTTGCCAATACCATCACCCAAAAACACCACATTTCTTTTCTGAAGCGGAACTCGAACTATCTCCTCGTAAACACCCTCCTTGATACGTATCACAAACCTACAGTCTGTCTTGTTATCTGGAGCTGCATTAACAGCTTCCTGAACTGTTCTGTAACAGCCATTAGTGCCGTCCTTGCAAACTATAACATCATCCGATAAATTTGATGGGAAACCACCCTTAAATTCCATTGCACTGGCACGACCAGGAACTTCCCAAAACCCATCACGTTCTGTTTGTGGTGGTTGCCACAGCCGGGTTTCATTGCCAAACAAATCATAAGATACCATCATGCTTAATGCATTGCTGGTGAGATTAATCAAGTTTTCCAAGAACAAGATTGTTTCTTTGGCAGAGGCTATATCTCCAACACGACTCCGGAGTCCTCCATAGCAACCAGTTTGGTAACTAAGAGCAGCGCTCATCCACGCACGACCATTCTTGATCTCGCCGTGCGACAATGTATCATTTGACAATGAAATGCGGTACTGAGAATAAGAAAGAACCTCCAAACAATCCTTGGCAGCATTAGTGAGGTTTTCATTCTCAGAAGATCCTAGGATAGACTCTAACATAGAACGTGCAGTTTTGAGGTTTTGGGATGACACCCAGAAAGCAGATTGGATTATTTGAACTGGGGTTGGATTGGAAGGGACATGGTTAGACTGGATTAGAGAGGATTGGCAGGTTTCAGGGTGTCGTGTAGCATTGCAGGCTAGATGGATCTCATGTTCAGGAACTAATTTAGTCTCAGAAGAAACAACAAACAACAGAAGACAACAAATTATGAAAAGAATACATTTGAAGGATGAGAATGAGAATGCAAGTTTTGACATGGCAGTACTAACAGAAATGGTAGCAATGGTGATTGGTAATCCATGACATCTTATGTATATATTATATAGAGATCAACAACATGAAAGGGGACATCTTTTACCTAGACTTTTAACATGTTTCATCCGATTAAGATAACAGGTAAAGAGTACAATATAACCTGAATTTGTTTTTCATAAGCACCTAAAAAGATGTTACCTTTGGTACATTTTAGGCACCCTATAAATAGTATTATGCATATGCAACAGACTATTGTAATAACCTTCCAAAGTATTAGAGGCAC
>JANKOD010000191.1:26352550-26381369 GCA_026284645.1 Erythroxylum acuminatum
CTCTCATATTTTGTGACTCATTTTGTTTATCATATTCCTATTTTATCATAATCTTATTTTATGCCATGCAATATGTTAATTTTTTACTTGTGTTTGCCTTTCAATTTTGAGTCCAAATCCTCTGTCTACTGCTACCGTGTCCTATTGTCTCTAATGGCCAAACGCCATCGTGTTGGCATTAACAATTTATCATTACGTACAGAATTAATCATTAAACCGCATTTTTTACAGTTAAATTACTAAGAATAATTAAATAACCATAATAATTTTTAACAGTAATATGCTTTATTTTTTCCAATCTTTTCTTCAAATGTAATTTTTATAGCATTTTAAGATATTTTATTACAAATTATATTATAATTAATAATAAAATTGTTATCTTTCTTTTTATATTTCTTATTATTATTCACAATTATATTATTTTAACATTTTATTATGGTTCTTTAATTATTCTAATTAATTTAATTGTTTAAAATGAGCTTTAATAATTAATTTATTAATTTTCTTCTTCATAATAAATTGGAAAAAAATTGCTTAAGCCAGCCTCCCTCGCCACAATGCACTACTGTTAAAAATTATTCACCATTTTATTACGATTATTAATTTTGTTAATGATAATAAATAGGACAAAAGTATGCTTATTTTTTTTGGATTAGTTATCATCACATTTAATTTTAAGAGGATTTCAAGAATTTTTATTAGAAATTATATTATAATTAATAATAAGAAATGTTATCTTTCTTTAATCATTCTTATTATTTTAATTGTTTCCACAATTAATAATTCTAATTTCGTTATAATTTGTTGTTTTACAAATTACTGCCACAATTATTATAAGTTGTGCTAAATTTATATTTGTTATTATTATTCACAATTATATTATTTTAAAATTTTATTATGGTTCTTTAATTATTCTAATTAATTTAATTGTTTAAAATGAGCTTTAATTATTAATTCTCCACTTACTATCATTCTTATTATTAATAAATAATGTATTTATTAATGCTATTAAATAATATAATTTTATTCCGGATTTTTATTAGTTTTATCCTTCACAACAGTAACGAATTGAAAAAAGTTTTTAATAATAATAAGCAAATTCATTTCAAACAATTCATTTATTAATCATAAGTTATATTCTTAATAAAGTTGATTACTAAATGTTTAAGAGTTTGTATATATTCTCGCGAGGGCCACACCTGACCCTCGCGAGTCTCACCATTGTGGCCAGACTCACGAGGGCCACGCCTCGCCCTCGCGAGAATTGCCTACTATTTTTTTTAATTTTAGAATTCCCTACTGTTCAGTCAGCATTTTTTACGATTATTATAATTTTTCTTCTTCATAATAAATTGAAAAAAAATTGCTTAAGTCAATGTCCCTCGCCAGAATGTGCTACTGTTAAAAATTATTCACGATTTTATTACGATTAGTAATTTTGTTAATTATAATAAATAGGACAAAATTATGCTTATTTTTTGTCATTCGTTATCAACAGATTTAATTTTTAGAGGATTTCAAGAATTTTTATTAGAAATTATATTATAATTTATAATAAAATTGTTGTCTTTCTTTAATCATTCTTATTATTTTAATTGTTTTCACATATGATAATTGTAATTTCGTTATAATTTGTTATTTTACAAATTACTGCCACAATTATTATAAGTTGTGCTAAATTTATATTTGTTATTATTTCTCACAATTATATTATTTTTAAAATTTATTATGGTTCTTTAATTATTGTAATTAATTTAACTTTTTAAATTGAGCTTTAATTATTAATTCTCCACTTACTATCATTCTTCTTATTAATAAATATGTTTTGATTAATGCTATTAAATAATATAATTTAATTCCAGATTTTTATTAGTTTTATCCTTCATAGCAATAACGAATTGATAAAGTTATAACTAATAATAAGTAAATTCTTTTAAAATTATATATTTATTAATCATAACTAATATTCTTATTAATATCGCAACAACCCGTGCAAAGCACGAGGTTTAGAACTAGTTTTAATTATATGTTAACCTAAACCATTGCATATGTTTCGGGATAATAATTAGAGTGCCTCGGGTCAAGTCAGGCTTGGGTTAGCTTGGACTGAGGTTAGGCTTGCACTCAAGCTATCTAGACCCTATTAGAGGTTCGATAATTATTGTGAAAAAGCGTTATTTTTTATTTTTAATAAAAATAAAAAATAGGTCAAGCCAAGCCGAGTTAGACTCGAGCTCAATGCCTTAGACCCCGGGTTATAACAGAAATTGTTAGGCCAAGTCATCCCTACATATGTCCTTTTTAACAAATATGAAAAATAAAATTATATGATTTTTTAAGACATTTTATGAATTACCTTCTATAACTTATGAGATTGTACGGAACATGGTGACATTATCCGATGACACACCGTATTGTCACATTGCAATTTGCATACCTAAAATGTAGTTATCAATCTTGAACTTCTTTCATTAAAAGAAGTCTTTGAAAAATGCGAAACTTGATTCTGCTTCATCTTTAAATGATTGTCCTAGTAATAACCATGGAAAAGAAAAACAAATTTGCTTTGGAAAGCTTTTGATCTTTCGATATGATAACGTCCCGTCTCAGGATTGACTGATGTAAAGGACAGGTACAAGTCCAGCCATTTTTCCATCTCTTCCAGGTCGTTTCTTCTTGACCTGCCATAACATGTTCAGATTAAGCGATTAGCCACCTACACGAAGTCCTAAAGGCAAAACCTGAAAATCTCTCTAGGTTCTAGCTTGGCAGTCTTTGGGTTTGGATATGCTCGGTGGCAAAGAAAGAATAGGTAAGGAATAAGAGAGAAAAACTGAAAGAATATGCAATGTGTGGGTTGTCAGCTTAGTTTTAAATTGCCATCGGGGATTCTAGTTACGATCATGATCTTACGAAGGATTGTAGAATGAAGAGGATAGGTTAGATGTAAATGTAACAAATTAGAGTAGAGTTTAGATCTTCTGTCCAATTTTATGGTGATTTATTCTATCCTATAAATTTCAACCATTTATTTATGTAAGTCTTTCATAAATAAACGTAAAATTTACATAAATAAATGACTGAGATTTATTGAATACAATAAAACACGTCTTATGCGTAAATAAATAACTAAGATTTATTGAATAAAATAAAACACGTCTTATGCGTAAATAAATAAATAAGATTTATATGATAAAATAAGAAACATCTTATCCATCAGGTAATAGAAAATGAAAGAGTGTATGTTGTCAGCGATGTGTTTTGAGATATGTTTTGAGGCATGAAATGTTAAAAACCAAAGTATGCTCCAACCATTTCAGAAAACTTACATAGAACCATCCATCAACTTCATACTCGATTTCGAGCTCTTCACCTGCTGTTAAGTTAAGCTGCAAGTAGGAAAACTGTATTTTATGCAATATCTGGAATCAAGTGTAAATAATTCTAAGATCTTATTTCTTTAGATAAAGGATCGGGAATTCATATAGTCTGACCCGAATTGTGAAACTTACCTCATCATCTCCACCGGCAGTGAAGTCATATAGTGCTGATCCGAATTGTGGAGTCGCAGAAGAAACAGGTTCCTCATCCTGAAACTCATAGGTGGGAGGTTCATAATTCTGACGGCCAGCCAAGGGGTTCTCAAATGACTCGTATCTTTGCAAGACAGCTGATTCGTAGGATGGAGGCTCTTCCCTTGGCTGAAAATGATTCAACATCAGCTCAGGTGCAAGATAAGTAACTGTAAGAAACTAAGGTATGACAGGAATTATGCAGCTCTTAATTATACATGTGAATTATAAGGTACGGATTTTACAGGTGTTTGAGACTTTCCATGATCCTTTTTCTGTGAACTGAACAATGAAGGGTAGTTCATTCCTCCATAGTGGAAAGACATTGAAGTATCAGCTGATCCTGTTGAGTCTGGGGAAGATGAGCCAGATGACCTCACATCATCTTCCTGCAAATCCAACCAACTGCATTAGTTTAGAAGCTCACGACCACCCTAAAATGGAAGAAAACAAAGAGTTATCTGCAACAGTTGTACCTCTAATTCGGATGGCTCTAAAAGGGTCTTGGCCCACATATCATCATACCCAACTGAAGGTCTGGCAAAGATGTTCTCTTCTTCCACATCAGGAGCATCAGTTCCATTTCCAGCAATAAATTCGTTGACCTGGCATGGAAACACAAAACAACTTAATGATCATTAATCATGGATTTCATTATCACAATAAATGATATAGATCTTTTATTTGATAAGAATATCATTATGTGAAAAGTGAAGGAATATTCTTACCCTGTTCATTGCAGGAGCATTGTTCTCTAGCAACCCATCGTCCCCAAGGTTTGCTGCCCAGGCATTAACCAGATCATCGTCCAGGGTATCAGGCTCAATAGGTGCTGGTTTAGACTCATAAATGAGTTCAGAAATTCCAGTGGCGAAAGCTGGATCATTAAATCCAGTTGATGCGTTTATGTTGTGCTTTGTGCGGTAGTTGTCAATAAGTTTAGCACTGCCAAGTATTTTTCATAGTACAATAATACGACAGGAGAACTGAAAAATAGTTTGAACATATCATGGAACTCAACCACAGCTGCTAAACAATCTTTTATTCTTACCTTATTGGCCCCAAAGGAAGATACTTCGCTCTTGGAATGTAACAGAACAGCGAAACAAGATCTAGCAACTTCTCATGCGTTTCGTAAAGTTTCTTCAGCTCTTCGTCAGTCCATTCCTTGCCTGCATTATCATGATAGCGAATGTCCCTGCATAATGACAATATTTACTGAAACCCAGGAAAAGGAAACTGTAACTTCCACAGAAAACAGATTCAGGCACTTACTTGATCAGTTCATCTTGGGCTGTGTACATTTCATCCAACACCATTATCATTGGACTGATTAAAACTCCAAGGCCAGTACCACTAGCTCCTTGATCTTCCCCATTACTAAAATGCAATTCTGATAATTGGGACTGTTCTCCACCAAGTGCCAAAGCATTTAACAACTCATAGATTTGTAGCCTAAAGGGCTCACCAGATCTAATGGCCATGGTCGTTAGGGCTTGCGCAGCAACAATGCGGACCTATAATGAGACTCAAACAAAGGAGAGAACGAAAATAAATAATGACCAACAATAACAGGAATACTTTTCGTATCACGGTATCGAGTTAAACTTCAGTTACTAAAGCAGTAAAGCAAAGCTTTCAGTCTTATATAGTTGAGAAGATCAATTTGAAGATTTTCTACTAAATTAGAGACTGGTATGTAAGAATCTAGTTCACATAGACAATGGTCAAACTCCATCTGACAATAAACTGCTGCTGCATAACAAGTTATGGAGGCAAGTCACCTTTTTAAGTGTGAAATATTTTAGTACTCAACCTGGTCCGAATCAAACCGAACTCAAATTTTTATGAAAATCTAATCCAATTAAAGTTTGAGCTTGTTTTTCTAAGGTGCAACCGGATTTAAGATCAAGTTCAAACTTATGAATTAAATTCGAACTCAAGTTTGGACCTTGTAAGGCAAAAGTCCAACTTGACCTATTGCCTGTTGCCTTAGCTGAGACGTTGAAGTTGGAAAGTATACTGATGGAACAAACTGTACAAATACGTATCACATGAAAAAGTTGAATGAGCAGTTTGGAATTTCTTTACATTTTGTTTTCATACTCATTCAAGCCAATGCAAAAGGTGTTTTAGATGGAAAATAATACCTCCCAGCTCCCACTAAATGCACACCTTTGAAGTCGAGTCAATGCACTAGCCAGAGTGGGGTTACGGGAGTTGGCAGCAGCAACCATTTTATCTGGATCTAACAGCATCAGTGCAGTACCAGGAGGGGTTGAAGATTCCCAGGCATATTCATTAGCAGCATAATTTGCATTTTCTCCAAGGAACCATACCTGTATGTTCATCCTTTAAAGATATTAAAATTTGGGTTTAACTAATGCAAAACTACTCTCTGTTGCATTTCTTGAACCAACTATAGAGTTTCTATGAAGAATAAGTGTAATATGTGCAAGATTCTTACTGCTGCTTGGACTAATCGCTGCAATGCCAGAGCTGACTTTGGATCAGATGCAGAAACCCTATCTACTGACGTAAGTCCTAGCACTGATCCAGGCTGTGGAGGTGGTAGATCAAGAACTATAGTGACTGCTTCTAAAGCTGTGTGTTTTCCTTCAGGACCGGCTCCAATAAGGCATGTCTACAAACAAAAGTCCATCGACTTAATCAGCATTATCTATTGTAATCAGTTTCTACGTCTAATTGATTTTGCTTTTCAAAATCAGGCAATTAATGAATCTAATCTAAAGTTAAAGCATACTTTCCAGAGTAGTTGTAAAACGTCAGCATCAATCTTTCCTGGGACTTTTGTAGCAAAGATCCTTGCGATTTCAAGCAGAGTAACAGCCATACCTGGAGTAGCCTGGGGAATAAATAAACGACAGAACTACAATTCACAACTTTGCCTAAACATCACAAAAATAAAATGAAGTCTCTTTGAAAATCATAACTAGGTTGGAATAAGCTTCAATGAATCCGAGTTCAGTTTTTTAATACTTAAATTCGTGTCAAATTGTATTTCGATAGTATGGTTCAGTTTTCCGCCGTTATTTCCTGATAAAATTATAATCTTAAAAGTGTGAATTTCAGTCCAATTACAAGCACTTGAGACTTGATTGAATATGCTACGAAGTTGGCTTGCACTTGTAAGATGAATTGCATACCTTAAAACGAGCATGTAACGTAAGTAAAACATCATTTACTATTGTTGCTGGCCAAGCAGGATCAGAAAGCTCTGATGCAATAATGGTTTTTAGTTCTTCAAACGATTCATGTGGGCTTTGCATCCATATTAGTGCCTTGATTACCATTGCTCGAACATAAGCACACTCGCATGCTGCAGTTGTCCGTACTACCTCCATTAAAGAAGCTAGCAAGTTCGGGACTGTATCGTAGGCAACTGTTACACTAGATTTTGCAGCTTTTCCAGCACCTAAACAAGCACAGAGAGGAGGGAAAAAGGGAAGAAGACTGCATTAAGGTAAGCTTCACTAAAGGGAAACTTTACATATCGCTTATAAACTATGTACATAAACGACAGAATGCTGATACTCAAGGGCATTCCACGGAATGGTCACGTTGGAAAGAGAATTTCTGTAAACACGAGGAGAAATGATCATATAAAAAATCCAACTCATTTATAGTTAAGGTTGGAACGGAGAAGACACTGAAAATGAAGCTAAAGAGAAGTAACGTTAAGTTCCCAAGGCCTGACCATATAAATTGTCAAAGAATCGAGAAAAGAAAATAAGGGAGACAGTAGAAGATCAATACAAAAATTACCTGGTGCATATGGGTTTTCACTAAAATCTGAATCATCTGTAGAAACATTAACCTCTTCATCAATGTCGTCATAGCCCAAAGAAAAAGCAGCAGCACGACTTCTTCCCATCTCCTGAACAACTCTTGCAGCAGCATGTAGCCCTGGCCTTGAGAAACTACGGAAAGAACTCTCCAACCTATTCAATCAAAGTAATAGAAGGAAAAAGAAAAAAAGGCATAACTCTAACCAATGTTTGGTCGACTTTATAAACCAGCATCTAAGAAGTCTATCTAAATTCAGCTAAACAAAGTTAGACGTTGGAGAGACAGAAGAATAATGTGCTCAATCGACCTCCGTAGCACAAGTTTAAGGAGAGTTTGTGGCTGCCTAGTTTTTTGAGGAATGTCTTTCGAACCCTTTGATTTCTTGTCTTCCGGCAACTTCATAACCTCTCTGCTTAAGTTGTACCACCCTACAGCCCTCTCTTCGGTCCTGCAAGTGCAAGTGAGCAGAATCAGATGTTGCGGAAGTAGCCAAAAAGGCAAAAGAAACCAAGGCAAATTTAGATTGGTATCGGTTTCATTTTTTTTTTGGGTCGAAATATCGGTTTCATTTCACCACACTACAATCATTCCTTCACTCCATTTTAGCTTGTTACAGTTGCGTAATAGCCTGATAGAAGAAAAAGTAGTGGCAGAAGAATTTCTTGCCATCAAAATACCTAAACAAATGCAGCAGGAGAAAAAGAAATTACCTCTCTGAGTTGTCATATTTCCCTAGCAAACATAAGATTGCTTCAAAACAAACTCTTTCACTGGGATCTACGAGCAGTTGATGAAGAATTGATTTGAACTGAGATTTCATGTCGGGCCTTTCTGAAACAGAAATTTCAATAAGCCGAAAGATACTTGTAGTTGTAGACCCCTATTCAAAGAGATAAAATGTGCTTACCATCCAATGCACGGGCTCTACATATTGAATGGCACAACCTGGCAAGTGCAACTTTGGCAAGTACATCATCCAAATGAAGGACATGAAGCAGCTTTTCTGAAGATCAAAAGTTTTTACAATGTTACACCAACCATTAAATGAGATTGTAGTCTGTCATAATAAATTCCATAATGCAGGTCTTCTGCAAACACAACTAGATGTTTAACAAGATATGGCCCCTGACCCTAACAACAAAATCAAATCATGCAGATTCTAAGTTGACCAGAAAAAAAGTGCTCTATTCTATGATAAGGGAGATTTCATGGCAAAATTTAAGAGTAGATGACCTAAAAAGAAGTTGCATGCATATGAAATGGAAAGCAAGCAAACCTCAGTGACCAAATGTTTCAGAACTTTGACTGAACGACAGTGGAACTAGATAATGAAACGAACTTAAAATAGCATAAAGCAAGTAAAATAAGAAACCAAACACGTAGCATGTCAACTCAAAGTGATATGCTAATGATAATTCTTATCCTTTTCTTTTTATTTTAATAAAAATGGTATTATTAACTGAAAGGATTTGAGAAGCATACCTATTGGTTGATCTAGCTTTCCTGCAGAACAATCAGATGAAATCATCAGGAGATATTATTTCCAAATCTTATACCTTTAAAGAAATCTAGTCTCATGGTGAACAAATATTCTTTTAATATAGTTGATAGACAAATACCAAATGTCATCGCAACTGCATAAGGGTCTTTTGTTGCCAACTCAGAGAGAATTCCTAAAGCATGCCTCACAGCAACAGGATCAGGGCAGAAAACCCTACGGAAAAACTGCAAATTTAGCTTTCCATTCATCAGAAATAAGAAAACCCTACTTAAGAGTTCAAAATGAAACAAAACATATAGCGATCGAAGACAGCAGCAAAACTTACGAGAGAGAATGTCATTTCCATTGTTTAAGCGTCACACATATGCATATGCAATAAATACGTGAAACTAGCTAAAACAAGATAATAATCAAACAAAATAAAGGAGCTAGAAATTCAAGATTAAGGCAAAAAATGTACCCCTGTGCAGCGCGCAGAAGAAATGCTGGGTTTCCAGGATCTAAAGGAAGTCTTCTCAATGCACTTAGAGCAGCATATTGTAAATTGCTCCGAATGGTAGACTAATTAAGAAGAGAACAAGTCCCACATAATAAGCAAACAGATATTGGATTACAGGAGCCGTGACAGTAGATATTTCTATTTACAGAAGACAATGAGGGTGAAGAAAAATAACAAATGCATCGAATGGCCATACGTTGCTCGCTTAAAAAAGGCACCGCGTTGGAGAAAAATATACCTGTTTTTTTGTACCAACACTCTAAAAGACTAAAATCATATCGTATATTAACAGAAAATTTGTTTATCATGAATGGAATGTCATGAACCCTTTCTGTGATTGCAAAACTAGGATTATCATCTTGTGCATGGAGATCCATGTATATAGAAGTAGTTCTAATCATAAGTTGATGCCTTTACCTCCTTATCACCAAATTTTATTCCAAGTACACCTTTCTTTCGTTTTTGTAGGTTATCACCAACCTGAAAACCGTAACATATGAACATGATACTTTTGATCATTATTATTTCACATTGAACTAATTATAAAAAGCACAGGTAAGAAAGTAAAATTCTTAACGAAACAAGAGATATCAAACTTTATAATTCACAAGGTTTACTTGGAGATGAGTACAGTTCAAGTTATTCATGCATTTCAACAAACTTATTTTGGATGCTATTCTGAAAGATTAAGAATTACTAATGTGGGACTACTGCTGCTTTTTGATCAATAATGTTATATAACCCTTTCCAAGGAGAGACTTTCCTAGTCAATCCTTTTGACAAAATCAAAATCTTAAATTAGTTTTGTAAATTACTAACAGAATCGAGAGTGACATCTACCGAGAAAAGGTTTCTGAAACCTCATCTTTAAGCTTGAGGGACGTTGTTAGGTGGCCAAATACAATGTACACATGCTTGTTCAATTTCAAAAGAAATTTAAATTCACTACTTCTCTTCGCTTGCACCAACTTCCCCCAACACTAAAACAAGGTGTTGCTAAAATGAAAAATGGGTTACTTTCTTGTACCAAAGTGATCAAAAGCCATTCCAGGATTTATGCACTCTGAGGAGGAATTATGACTCAAAATTTTATGATGCAGATACACAATATGGTGTGTATCATCCTTGAAAACATCAACAGCTGAAAGAACGGATAAAACCTGCTCAAGAATGTCAAATACAATCTCGTACTGTCTGGATAAAATTTCAGCGTTGCTTGAAGGAGCACAAGTAAGAGCTTTCAAAGCTTGCAGTTTACGTGCATGAACTGAAAGGAAACAAGATAAATTTAAACTCAAAATCAATAATAAGATTGTTAAAAGAATGTAGAAGAAATCACTCATAACTATTGTAGTAATTTATGAAATATCAAGGGACGTAAAATTCTAATATATTTAATCACTCATAATAATTTAACGTAATTTTTCTATTATCAATTTTTATTTTTTATGTTGACACAATATTTATCTTTCAAAGAGAAAAAGAATAGGACTTTACAAATTTTAATATATAAGCTTACACTTTTTAAATGAACCTTAGCAATATACAATCACAATAATCATATCTAGTAACAGGACATGTTTTTTATATTGAACCTTGCAATGCCTTAGACAATGCACCACAACATACTTCCCAGGATATCCTCAAATAAAAGGTTGAAGTATTTTAGACTTTGGGGACTATATGTTGTCTAAACAAGTATACAATATAATATTACTATAACAAAGCCAAACATAAGACTTTCAGTTTCTGCCATCAGTTCAATCATTAAAGAAGTTTGAAAGAATACATTACATTCAACATTAGCATTTTTAGCCTCTGCTGAAAGTTGTTGTACAATTCGCGGCACAACATCAGCCCTGGTCACCCCTCCACTAGCATCAATGTCAGCTAGAGCATCCCAGTTCGGAGTTGGGATTCCACCTCCTGAGCTTAATCCTTGTGAACCAGTATCTGCTAATATTCTAGCCAAGTAATAAAATACATACCGTAGCACAGTTCTATCTTCACATTGCTGATTAAGCTGTATGTTATGAAAAGAACTTATTTTAATGGCACTGCTTCACTTGGCCTCTACTTCCCAATTATAAAGAATGGTGCATTTCATAGCTCAAAACGATAGCTAGGCACGCACTAAAAGGTAATCGTATCTTCAATCACTAACACAAATTTTCCACAAGAGAATGCATACGCATACCATGAGAAGAGAAGGTGCCAATGCCGGGTCAACTGAATTGTAGACAGCGAGTTTGGGGAACACTCTTTTAATTAATAGCTTCTGAGAGGTTTTCTACTCAGAAATTATGAAAAAGATACACAAAGTTAGTAGAGGACAATCCCGAAATCATATACGAAAGAAAAACTCAAAAAACAAAAAAGATTTACCTGATCAGACGTTGCAGAGAGTTCATGAAGATTCCTAGCTAGTAATGCATATGAAACAGGCTGAAGCGATAAAAAAACTATTTCCGTAACCAAAATCCACAAATCGACCATACATTTATAAGCACAGACATACACAAACGCATATATTTACCGTTCGTTTTTGTTTTTGAGGCCTGATGTTGCCTTTGATAGGGTGAAAAGCAGCTTTAGCAGCCGAAATAGTATCATTTTGCAACTGCATAAGAGCCGCTCTCTTCGACTTCCTCTCTCCCAGCATAATCTTCCCGCCAGAAGACGACGAAGCCGGCAAAGGTGGCCGTTGCTGCGTAGCCGAACCCGCATTTGATTTATTCGACGACGCTGGATCCGACGTCATCAGATCCATCAGAGTAGTCCCCTGAGACGATTCCTACACGTACTCCGAAACAAATAGACAGCAAGTGAATCAAAAATCCACGATATTCCTAGAAAATCTAGAAGTTTTCCTGGATAATGAGAGAAAGAGAAAGTTACCGTCATTGCTTGGGTGTGTTTGGCTCTGAGTTTCGCGCTTGTAGTAGTACAAAAGACATCAAGGAGTAACTGTCACGCCGAGAAAGCATGCAGTATATACGTGAGAGTTATTGGGTGCATTACCAGGCAGCAACTGTAATGACCTCTATGATGACGTGGCTCCAATATAATGCGCCATGTCAGCCGGCGGGGTTTGAATTGTTCAAGCATATGGGTAATTTAAGGAGTTCATAAATAAATGGTTGAAATTCATGGGATAGAATAAAACACCATAAAATTGGACAGAAGATCTTGTCTCTAATTTCGGGTGCATGTCATTCCTCCGTACAAAGATGGCAATTAGTTGATAACTTGATATGGAACCCAAAATTTAAATTTCAATTATCAAATTTAAGTATAAATTTGAGTGTAATAAAATATGATTTAATATATTAATTTTATATCAACTTAAACTTATGAGATTCAAAACTTTTCTACCAAGTTTATAAAAAATTGTTAAATAATATTTAAAAGGAGAATGAATATTATCATGTAAAAAAGATCATTTTAAAAAGAGACGAATTTTGAAAAGCGATGAATTTATATAATGTTTTAAAAATTGAACCGGAAGTTAAATCGGTAAGACAAGAGATTTAAGGTTTAAAGATTCGATCGTCATAAAATTGACTAAAGATTTTAAAAAATTAAAGAATTTAAATATGATTGAAAGATATTGTTTTTAGTTATCAAAGAACTTGAAGTTTAATTGAAAAAAGAAATTGTTAAATATTTTAATTCATAGGAAGTTAAAAAAATTGACTGATTAATTAATACACCGATCGATTTTAACGACAAGAGTTATTAAAGTAAATCAAACTAGAAAATTAAAAACTGAACCGAAAAATTAGACGATTCAAAGATATACGGTTGAACCTATTGAACTGGTTGATTTTTTAATCAAATTTATCAGTTTTATAAAATTATGAAAGGAAAAATTATACAACTTTTTTTAGGATTTGAATTTATAAATTAAATTAAATTTTATATTTAACTTACACACCCTTACAAACTACTAATATTAACTACTAATATTTTAACTCAGTCTCGTGGAAATTGTAGACCATAAATGAAATATTTACAAATTAATATGAAATTTGTTTATTTGAATTTTTTATTCTCTAAAATAGTTATTTCTTTCATGTCAAAAATGTTTTTTTCCCTAAAAAGGAATGATTGTAATTTGTAAACCCTAATTTGGGCTGAGCCCGAAATTGAGTCTTGAGCGGAAAAGGTCTCTCTAGTTTTTGTAATGTTCTGACATTCTCGGTCTACGAGACCCACCCTTAACCCCTCAATTTCGGACTCCACTCGCCACCGCCACGGCACCACCCCCACTAGCCGATTGCCGGCCGGAGCTTCAGTTCCCGGCGGACCTGTACGGGTTGACCGCCCCTCGAAGCCGGGAAATCCAAAGTCGCACTCTTATCTTCGAACAAGCCTTGTTTGAATCTTCATCGTCGCCAAATTCAAGTTCTCAATACTGTGAAACTGCAAAAGTATGAGGCTTTTTAAGCTACCGAAGCAAATCAAATAAAGGGTTCAACAGCTCATTGTCCTCAATCAACATGGAATCCCAGGGTTTGAGTCTCGGGAAAGACTTTGGCTTTAGTCCCCCACTGGGTCACGTGTAGTGTTTTTAGCTGTCTCGTCATTCTAGTTCCTTATTTTGGTGGTTTGGTTTTTCCTCTTTTGGATTTATTACAGTTTTCATGAAATAGAACAAAGGAAAATCCAGAATTTGTCTGTTATCGTCCTCTTATTGAGCTCTAGGGTTGTATAGAGAATCTCGATAGGCTTTTTCTGTTTGAAGCTTCGGTAACAAGTGCGGCAAGTCAGCTAAAGAAGTGTTTGGTATGATTCTGAGCTTCTCTTGTTTTACTTGTTAATTTGTTTTGGTCAAAACTATGACGTACTTAGCATGTAGCTTCTGTACTTGCAATGCTGTTAGTCATGCTGTTGTTTAATTAGTCCCTGTTGTGAATTATCATGAAGGCAATTGTAACTTCTCTCCATTGTACAAAAATTAGTTTAGAGTATTCTTGTGAGGAGTTTTGGTTTCCATTTCTGTTACTTTGTTTAGATCATCACCATACCTAGTTGATGATGACTCAGTTGCATGTTTGATAATTTTATTCTTTGTGAGACTGTGAATTGATCTTCTGTTTGAATGTTTTATGTTTTTGAAACCATACATTTATGCAACTGGGATTAGACTATTCAAAGCAATGGCACGTTTTTCTACCTTGATTATGGAAGTCCTTGACAAGGGAACTTTAATTTTTCATAGATTTCCTAGACAGGAGGTCAATGATGGGGCTGATATTTCAGGATCTTTTGAAAACAAGGCAAAATTAGATTCCTTTGCTTCATTATGCATTTCAATTTTAGCTTCCGAATTTTGGAGTTTGAAGCACATAAGTTGATTTCATGTTAGACAGTTTATGTTATGCTGTAGAGGGCTTAAATCTTGTGCAATGATATATGATAAGCTGAGATATGTTTTAGCTTTTAACTTTTTTCTTCAAATTGGTGGGCTAGTATAGGTCTTGCCTTTAGAAAATGAGAATCATGGCTTTAGTATCAAAAAGTAGCTCTTCCTAAATCCATGAAAGATTGGGGTAGGGATTCAAAGAATGTTCATATATCTAAGTCATGGACAATTGGCCACTGACTCTAATTAAAATTTCACGGTTTCTGGTCTTTGATTCCTTGAGCATCATTCTCCTTATTATAGATTAGGTTTAAATTTTGATGGCTCGTGGCTGTAGCGTTTTTTTCTAACTTCTTAGATGCACAGGGCATGATACTCCATCATAGGACAATTCCGTTCCCTTAACATGGGTATTTAAGCTGTTTACGAGTATATAAGTTTGATTCCTGCTATAACAGTACTGATTTTGCCTGTAATACCCGTTATCAACTCTGTGAAAGACAGAATAAGCTAACAACATAGGTTCCATCTCATTTAGATATGTGAATGCTTTTGGTTTTAATTTGTTCAGACTACTCCATTTGAGCGGACTTTGGTGCTGCTACTGGAAAAATGAGCGGGACTGGCCGAAAACGCAGATCTAAGTGGGATTTAAAAGAGGAGCCTCGAAATTCTTTGGAAAATGTAAGAGAGAATTCTTGGACGCCGAAAGCGAGCTTACCTTTACATGATAGAGAAGCGGCCCGGGGCTGGTATTCTCCAGATACAACTGATGGGGATCACCCAAAGTGGTCTGCAATGGAACCTTTATCTGGTAGAAGAAGTTCATGGAGGGATGACAACATTGAGGATCGTAGCAGAACATTGAAAGCAATGCCCTCATGGCATGAGGAGCAGAGCTATGGAACTAAAATGTCTCCTGGCCTTGATGATTGGAGACAACAAAATCACCACCATTCTCCAAAAAATGAATGGAAAAGATCAAGAAGGTTTTTAACATACCTATTGTTTGCTTTCTGATTCAACTGTTAGAACTCTTGAGACTCTCACTTTAATTTAATGTTTGTTGTGTATATTGCCATTGTGACTGATTCTTTGTTATTCAGAATTGGTTCGAACTGCCTTATTTCTCATCTTTATGGTTAACATGCAGGAGCAGGAGCAGGAGCAGGAGCAGGAGTAGGAGTAGGAGCTCAGTCCCGGGCTACAGGAGAGAATCAGGATATGACAGAAGTAGAAACAGATCAGCTTTATCAGCTCAAATATGTAAAGATTTTACTGCTGGGAGATGCAGGAGAGGCAATCTTTGTGATTTTCTTCACCAGGGTCATGAGGATACTTCAGAGAGACACAGGAAAACCGTGGCTTCAAAGTATTCCACTTCCCATGATACTAAAGAACACCCTCTGGGTAGTGGAAGACGAGATGATTGCTGCACTGATTTCCTAAAAGGCAACTGTAGGAGAGGTGCATCCTGCCGGTTTGCTCATCATGGTTCTTCTGATACATCTGGTAGATGGTCCACAAATGGGTTGGTCAGAGACAGAGATAGTGATAGGAGAACTAGAGATGTATCACCAGAGAGACGTGGGGAGCGTGAAACTCATAGAGCAGCTGATATACCTTGCAAATTTTTTGCTTCTGGGAATTGTAGAAATGGGAAACACTGCAGGTTTTATCATCAGGGTCAGGGACGCTCAAGCCCTGAGAGCACAAGAGATAATAGGTTGCTACTGGGCCAAAACTCAGGTGATTTGGAGAAAGCACGGAATGATCCAAAATGGGATAATGTAAGGTCTTCTTCACATGCTACCAAATCGAGTTTGGATAAAAAGGAAGCAATAAGTTCTCCTTTACCAAGGCTCAGCCCATGGTCTATGGATGATAAATGGGTGCCCACTATTGATGCAAAAAAGATGGAAACTGGTCATAAAGTAGTAGAGAATGACACAAAACAAAGCCTTGAGTGGAAGACAGACATTCCTAGTGATAGCATGCGTCCTGAGCAAAGAGCTACAGAGAATTGGCTTGGTGATATGGACATGTCTCCTGATTGGAATCCTAGACTGCAGCCACCCAACCATGTTGATGACAGAGAGCGTAGTTCTTTGCCTGGTCATGACTCAGGAGTGACTCAAAATACTTTATGTCGAGTGCACAATGACATTGCTGTTATACCACCACCATCTTTCACTCAACATAGATACAATTTAGGAGAGGCAGGTCCTGTGGGTTTGCCTCATGAGATTGTGGGTGGAAGAACTGCTGCTTCTATGAGCATTTCTGCCAATTCCTTGGGAGCACATGGCTTCAACCAGGATGGGCTGGGTTCAAATGTTTTGCCCCTTCCACATTTAAATGTGATTGGACAAAATCAAGTCTCAAGCACAGCTGACCCCTCAAGATATGGGGGCACATTAAGCACTCAGAACCAGACAATGTTTCTGGATAGGAAAGCAGCTGACAATCTGGCCCTTGGAGAAGCAAATTCATCCAGTTTGAATTCTGGAAGCCAGATACCTCAGGGCACAGTTAGCAGCGGAAACCTTACTCCGCTTAGCAACATTGAAGCCTCTCTGGTGCAATTACTTGCAAATGGACAGCAACTTCCACAACTTTTTTCAGTTCATAATCCTCAAAATGAGGCGGATGTCGAAACAGTTCATCCAAATCGAGCTGTTGCACCTGAGAAGCAGTATGATCCTATATTTGACAGCATTGAACCTGAAAAACAAACTCTCATAAATTATTCCCTGGGCCTTTCATCTAACACGGTTGTACAGGACAGCTTTGTTGAAGGGAAACATGATAATTTACCCTCTTCATCTTTTGCTGGTGCACAAAATAGTGGTCATCATAATGTACTCGGTAGTTCAGTAAGAGAACCCAATGATGAGAGTCATCAGTCAGATCAACTGGAACCAGGCTCAGAATCTGAAGCCTTGAAGAAAAACAATGGAGGGGAGACGAAAGAAAGCATGGAAATACAAACAAACAATGCACAAGATAGTGGTTCTCCAGAGAAAATTGATGAAGACGATAAGCGTGGTGAGAACAGAAAGAACAAGGATGTAAAGGGAATTCGTGCATTCAAATTTGCACTCGTAGAGTTTGTAAAGGAGATTTTAAAACCCACATGGAAGGAAGGTCAAATGAGTAAAGATGCTTACAAAAACATAGTGAAGAAAGTGGTTGACAAAGTTACTGGGACAATGAAGGTTGCGAGTTTGCCTCAAACACAAGAGAAGATTGAACAATATCTGTCATTCGCAAAGCCAAAGCTAACAAAACTTACCCAGGTAAAGTCTGATCTACTACGTAAAATATTCCCTTATTAAGTAAACATTATCTTAAAATTTTCATCCTACCTCTCCACTCCTGACTGTTCCTTTTGGAGTTTTCTCCTCTTTGCAGTCTATTTTTACTTGTCAAGTAGATGGTGTTTCATATTTACTTTGGCCAACTGGGGCCTTTTGCTCTGTTTGCTTGCTTATCATTTTTTCTTTAAATTTTTGCTGCAGGCATACGTGGAGAAATTTCAAAAGAACAAATGAACAAGGAAACTTCCATTGTTTCATGCTTGTTTATTTTCCCATGTTTCATAGCTAGCTTATGATTAATGCATGTTTTAGATTGACATATATCTACGTGAAAATGGCTTTGGAATACAAGTTTATAACCTTCCAACTCCAAATTGTACATTAACTATGCCTTTTGTCTAGAAAGTAATGCTTGCCATCTAATCATGTGATAATTCATGGCTACTTTATGCAGGGGCCCGCAGAATGGTAATCTTGGTTTTTAATCTTTTCAGTGTTTTTGTGCTTCAAGGTGTGTGTTTGGGACGGGATGCAAGCTGGTTTTAGTTTGTGTAGTCCTAGAACCATTGTCAGCTGGTTTTAGTTTGTGTAGTCCTAGAACCATTGTCAGTCGAGGAAAAGAGATCATTCTTCTGTTTCCATTTCTAGCTTGAATACTGATTGTAAATTTAGTCATAGAATTTTGAACAAGTAAAGCATGCAGTGTACTGTTGCTTGCTATATTGTAGCAATTTTGTATCTTATAGTTGCTCAGGGAAGAATATACTGAAGTCCATGATTTGCTTTATCATTGCCTCCCATTTCTAGAGGTAGCCATTGATTAATTAGTGGAACTAGGAGATTGAATTGCATGCAGATCTTTCCTCATGACTTGTTTAGCCACCAGACCACAGATTTTTTGCAGTTGATGTGAACTATGGCAAATTCTGGTGGAGTCCCTCTCTATATTCTGATAAGAGAAAAGCCAGGAGAAGAAACAGATGATGGAAAGGCTTACGTATCTTCTTTTTCGCACCACCACCCCCCACCCCCCTATCCTTGACATAAACTTGAGGTGATCTTAAACCAAATTTGTCCAAAAGGTTTTGAGCTGTGTGGTCAAATTTGGTAAGGCAATGTGCTGACCCCAGTTCTCAACTCTTCAGCCATCATACCCTTCTCCTTCGTTGATCGGTATCCAGAAGATGCTAACTATTCAAAGGAATTCAAGTTCAACTACCCTTTGATTATCAGAAATGCCTGCCTGAGTGAAAGAATGAGGATAATTCTTAAACTTAATGGCCATTATCAAACAGTGTAATTACTTCCATTTGCTTGAAATGTCTTACTTTACGATTAGTCAATATGAAAGAAAAGTATAAGGCTTTCTTTCAAGGTTTAAGAAATTAGGTTTGAATGAGTTGAAATTCAATCTTAATCAATGGAACGCCAACATTGTATTTCCCGTGTGAGATTGAATTTATGTATTTTTAAATATAAAAAATTCACATACGTTTTTTAAGAAAAAGAGCATAACTAAAATCTTTTTTAGCTAACCAATGAAGGGTAACTATTTATATCATGAAGCAATCAACAAAATGCACCAAAATATCTACTTTACACCAAAAGTTGTGTACATATTTTTTGGAAACTCATGTTGATAATCACTGGTAAAAAAATGTAAGATGTTTGTTCCGTTTACTGGTAAAAATTTTGAACCATTAATTTTTATTTGATTTTAATTTAATTTAATTTAATAATTCTTGTTGTTAAAAATCGATTAATTATTAATTAATCGAAATTTTTTTGTAAATTAGTTATAAACTAAAATAAATCATGTTAATTTAATAATTTCGTTTTCTTAATTAAACTTCAATTCTTTGATATATAAGGGCAATTTCTTTCAATAGTATTTCTAATTCTTTAATTTTATTAATCTATGATGGTCTAAGAGCAATTGAACCTTTTAAACATTAAATTTTTTATCTTACCAGTTTAACCGTAAAAACCTTGAACCATCAATTTTTTTATTTGTAACATTCTGATTCAATTTATTTTAATAATTCTTGTTGTTGAAAATTAATTCATTATTAATTAACCGGACAATTTTTGTAAATTAGAAAGTTCTTACAAACCAAAATAAACCAATTAATGTTAATTTAATAATCTCGTTTTTTAATTAAACTTCAATTTTTTGATATATAAGTACAATCTCTTTCAATCATATTTCAAATTCTTTAATTTTATTTAATCTTTAGCTGATTTTATGACGGTTTAATAGCAATTGAATCTTTTAAATTTTAAATTTTTTATTTTACCGGTTTAACTTCCGATCCGTTTTTAAATTATTGCTAATAATCATAGTATAAGACATCTTATTTCCTTCTAGTTATTAGACATATTGTTCTTTTTAATATCAACTTTATTCGAACAAAAACAATAAATTAAGAAAAAATTTCGTATTTGATAAATAGTGAACATTCATAATTATTAATACTATAAATAATAAAAAAAATTATCAAACATCGATAAGTTCCATTTCTGATTCAAATATTGTATCCGTAACTTAAAACTATTTCATGTAAGCATTTTATATCTAAGAAAGCAACATTAAAAACAAAAATCGATTTCCAAATGTTCTCTTTGTTTAGAGTCTTATTATAATGTTTACTGAAATTCAATAACGCCACACACTCTTCGCTATCTTATTAAACACAATTAATTGAATAACTTAGTTTTCTCATAGTGCATGAAAAATGATAAAAATCACTAATGGTGATATTCATTAATGTTTTTAAAACCAGACCAAAGGTTAAACTGGTAAGATAAGAAGTTTAAGTTTTAAAAGGTTCAATCGGTATTAGAACACTATAAAACCAACTAAAGATTGAATAAAATTAAAGAATCTGAAATATTGTTGAAAAAGATTATCTTTACTTATCGAAGAATTCGAAGTTTAATTAAAAAGAAATTATTAAATAAACATTAATTAATTAATTTTAATTTATTAGAACCTATTAATTTATAAAAATTGATCGATTAATTAATAAACTAATCTGATTGTAGTTATTAAATTAAATTTAACCAAAAATTTGAAAATTAAGCTAAAAAGTTAGATGATTCAAAGTTTTTATAGTTGAACTGGTTAGATTGATTAAGTTTTTTAATACTAGTATTAAATGTACACAAAATATGGAAAGATGCTAATATATTTATGCATATATATATATATAACATTTGTGAACTTGCACATAAGGTCGTGTAGATAAAAGCATTAGCATGTTTGTTAAGTAACTGTTTTACCACAATAGCTTAAACTATTGTATGAGACCAACTTAATTGGTTTTATATATTTACTAACACACCCTTTCAAATGAAAGTCTTTTGGGTTTGAAACTTGCACAGACTCACTTTTATCTTGTGCTGAATATAATAGGTAGGTAGTAGGCTCTGATATCATGTTAAGTGACCGTTTCACTATAATAACTTACATTATTGTGTGAGGCCATCTTAATTGGTTTTATATATTTACCAACATTGCTAACTCAAATGATCATGAAAATTGCATCAACAAGCTCTAAATAACAAGTTTAAATACACTCTAATTGCGATGTTTATATGCAAAATCATACATATTGCATGTTTTTAGACCGCTCCAACTACCCGAAACGCATGTTAACATTTTGTTCCTGTAACATATACAAGGTTCCTAGAAACCTAAGGTGTCACATATCCATAGATTCAAACTAAGTTTCACATAAACAAGCATATATGTATCTTTCTTTTTATTATTCTATGCAAAACAAACATGTTCTTGCGTTTTATGTGTGTTTGGTTTAACTTTATTGCATGTGCATCGCCGAGAGAGAAGTCGAGAGACAGAGACTGAAATTATGCTCAAAAGCTAAACGTTGTATTACGTCAAGACTGTCTTATTCCCGGAAGAGAGGCGACCAAACCAACTTTCCGGCCAAAAGCCTCCGTAGGCCCCCTTATTATGATATCGATATTTTATATTTATATATATACATATGGTTCTACGTAACTCAAGCTGATCGTTATGATTGTTTCGACAGATCATAGATGCCACTTTAGTCAACAATATCCTAACAAACCTTTTACGCCATTTTCAATTCTCAATTATACCTCAATGTTTTTCACAGTTTATGGAACTCCTTTCGCTTGTTTGCCGTAATTTAACATCATCATCGTCTTCTTCTTCTTCTTCTTCATCTTCATCTTCATGATTACTGTCACCTTTTGGCCTTCTTCATGATTACTATCACCTTTTGGCCATACTAGTCTCTAATTACCTGAGGGTCAAAGCACACGGCTGTGACGTCCACTCCATTGACACCGAGGTTGAATCCTGCAGAACCGCCAACTGGGGTCTCCATGGAGGTTGAGACGGCGGAGCCAAGAGGTCTGTTGTAGGTCACCGGCCACTCTCCGGTAAAGGGTCGGTGTTGGTTGGTGGATTGAAGCAAGCGGATTTGTCTTTTGAGGAACTTGACGTATCGAATTGCTTCGTCCAGCATTGAAGCTGTGTCCATTTTTGTACCTCCAGGGACGAGTCTCTGCAGAATCCTGATCTTTTCGCTGATCCTCTCCCTCCGACGCCGAGCTGCGACGCTTTGAGGGTCGTCACTGATCCTGACATTCCGTCTCTTCGGCTTGCGAATTGATGCTGGATCTATATCCACTGGTTGCATGCTTGCTATCTTATACATCATCTCTTTCATGGCTCCGAGCTCTTCTTCTGGTTCATCTTCTTGTTGGTCGTCTTCATCTTTAGGGTTTGCTACTTGGTCACCAAGAAGGGTTGAGATGGATATGTGAACTGAAGAATATGATGATGACTGTTGTTGGTTTTGAAGCGGGTAGCTAACAGGCCAAAGTGGGCTGAAGGGAATATGATCATTGAGGACTTGATGATCTTCCATGGGCATTTCAGGGTTCCATGTCTGAACTGAGAACTTACTTTGGTTCATCTCCATGATTGAACGCAAAAAGCTTAAGTTTGTGGAATTTTAACGCAAAGAAAAGAGTGAAGTGAAGGAGAAAAGAAAATGGTATCTAATGGTGTTCTTGTAGTGGGTACTGACTCATATAAATGATGGCACATTATAGGCATCATTTCCATTTAAGGACATGAAACTCATGGTTTCGTGAGCAACCGAAGGAACCCTTATTTGCTTTCTTTGACAAGTATTGAAATATACAACTTTTGCTTGAGTTCTGAAGCTTCAACCAATACTTGACGACACATAAAACCAGAGAGAGAGAGAGAGAGATAAAGGGTTTTTCTTTGTAGTTTTATAATAGTTGTGAAGCTACATGTGATGCAAGATGAATGAAGTTATTATATATAGCTTCAAATTAGGGATAGGGTTCGGTTAGCCCTGATTTAGAGAAGACATTAAGGGCTGTGGAGTCTAAGAATGTGTTCGTTTTATGCAAGTACATACTAGCATTATGCTTATAATTCACTAATCCTAATTATAATATATTGCAATATTTAGGGAGCTTTTTTTTTAATAGTTTTAGCCACGAGGTGTCCTGAGAGGGTCTCAACTTTAGGAAGGTGTCTTTAAGACATCTATACTCAGACTAATCCCTGCTAGCACCGGGTCAGCCCGTAAGAGGTAAAGTGCTAGCCAAACAGATTTCTCCATTTTCAGGACTCGAACTTGAGACTTTTTTTTGGTCTTAGATCAGGATATCTACCGGCGGACCCAGTAACTAATCCCCTCGCTGATTTGTATGAGAGTGCTGAACCACTCACATCAACCATGTTTGACTTCAGGGAGCATTTTTTGATAACGCTAATTGATTACTTAATTAAGGATCTAACAATACGAGTCACCAATAATCACAAAACTAAGTTTTAACATAAAAAATACGGGATGATAATCACTAAAAATTATAATATTATAATTCAAATTCAAATGGCTTATATAATTTTGTGAGTTGTACTTAAGAATCTAACGATAAGGGTTACCAAAAATCACAATATTATAATGGCTAATTCATTCCAAAACCCTACTTAAGATTGCTTGAACCAAGGCTATGAGTGCTGCCATTTTTATACCCTAAAAACAAGCAATGAAGAAGGTACTAGGCAGGGTGCTTTTCATATGTTTGTAGCTATTTGACTTCTCCTTTTTTGCTATGGGAATTGTGAGTGTTAGCTTTCAGTAATAATGTCCTCGGCATCTCATATTGTTTTTGTCCTCAAAACAAGTATAAAGCTACATCACGAAGATAGAAGATAGTACACCTAATTCTTGATCAATTTTACGATAAGATCTCTACTGACCCTAAAAATATCCGATCTTTGTGAGATGAAAAATTAAAAAGGTGATACCAATTGTGTCTCATCTTTTCCATAAAAATGAAGGTAGTCTCCAAAGAATCTCGTACTTCAAAAGGCTTCAAAATTCAGTCATGATGAAGGGGCCACGACTCATTTTAATCTTAACGAAATGGTTATTAAGAGTTACTTCGGCTTAATATTTTAGGTGATATGAGTCGTTAACTCGTTAAATAATTTATTTAATATACTTTATTTAAGAAAAATTATATGTACTAGATGATATATTCAGTACATATTTGTAGTTTATTGATATAAGACAATTTCTTATCTTATACTAATGACCATTAGCAATATAATTAAGACAAATTAGCTTTGAGCTTAACGATAGACTTTTATTGCTTTTTATGTGTAGTATATATATTGTATGTATGTTTATATGCTATTTTTAACAAAGATGCAAGAAAGTTGGACAGTAAGAAAACTTACTCTTGCTTTTTCTTTATTAATTTAACTCAATTAAATATATTTTAAAAGATGGTTTTCCACGTCAAACCTATTCTGATAACTTAATAGAACCTACAAAATTTACTAATTTAATTATAATAAACTGATTTGCAGGACTAGTGGGTTGGAAGCATATTTTTTTAAAATAGACTTATATTATTAAGAAATAATTCAAAAAATCAATACTAATCAATTATATATACATTTTTAGAGTTATGAAGCAAAATTTGGAAAATATAAAAAGGCGAAGGCTTATGCACCAATTCTCAACATGATATTTAACTACACTTATTTGATTTGCATATTGCATTGATCTTTTTTTGTTTATTACTAAGATAGTATTCAAATGGGTATGCTTCTAATTTTTTTTATTAAAGGTAGGAGATTTTATACTACATTTAAGGTGATCAAGACTTAAAAACAGAATTGCATGAGAGGGTTAGAGATTAGAGGTTTTTTTTTTGTTTCCCACGAGGTGTCCTAGGCGGGTCCCAACTATGGGAAGACACCTTTAAGCCAGTTACGCCCAGGCTAATCCCCGCTCAAGCCGGGTAGGTCCCTTGTGAGAGGCGAAACTCTGACCCCAAGTTTTAAGCGGCTGCATACATGAGGGGGGTTCGAACCCACGACCTCACTTAAGCCAGGAGAGCCGCAACACCAACTCACCTGCGCCTTGGGGTTAGAGATTAGAGGAATTAAAGTATGAAAATATATTTTGAATTAGAGTGATGTAATTATAACATAGGGCATAATTCATGATTTTATTGCACATAATGTTAGAACATCTCTAAGTAAAAAGGCCATAAAGTTCATATTCTAATTTAGATTAAGTTAGGGACTAGACATGAGTTGTATTCACCCTACCCACATGCTAAGGTGAGATTCATATTGACCTAACACTCCTAAATGATAAAGAATGATATCACCATTAGTTAGCAAGTTAGTTCCAGTAATTACTAATGTCCAAGATGCTTGATGTATCATTATCATTAACTATTGTTCTTTTGTAATGGAGAAAGTAAAGTTGAGGCACTATCTTGAAATTAATTTAAAATTGCTAATGAATCAATAAACTCATTAGTATTTTGAAAAGTTGACTTAAAAAGCATTGTTTGACAAATTCAAGTGTGAACCCTAATCTTGATTCAATGAACTTGTTAAAATACTTACTTATAAATAGATAAAATGCCCATTTAATAGATACTTAAAAATTATTATAAAGAAATTTTATATTTAAAAGGAAGGGTTAATTGTCAAAAAAAGGTCAAACTTTTGTCAAAATTTTAATTATATCCCGAACTTTAAAAAGTAGCAATAAAATGTCCAAATTTTTAACTTTTTTCGATTCTAGCCCAAATTTCAAAAAGTGACAATAAAATATTCAAACTTTCAATTTTCTTCAATTCTAGCATAACTTTATTTATTGTTCTTCCGATGTCATCAGTTATTTGTTCTGTTTGTTTTTTTTGACGCGGCAAACTACTATCACATTACAACATACTACATCTATAAATAAGGTCATCGGGGTTGCATAATATGATTTAAGTCATTTTTAAATTTAATGGAAATACTAATGTCGGGTTAGAATTGAAAAAATTAAAAATTTGAGCATTTTATTGCTACTTTTTAAAGTTCGAGCTAGAATTGAAAAAATTTGAAAGTTTGAGCATTTTATTACTACTTTTTAAAGTTTGGGCTATAATTGAAAATTTTACAAAAGTTTAAGCTTTTGTATGTAATGAACCCTAAAAGGAAACTTTCTAAAAGTCATATACAAATTTTTATAAGTTATAATGAAGAATTTCATACATTTAAAAAATAATAAAATTTAATTTAATATGAAACCTATTTAATTTTTAATTTTCCCCTTTAAATAGTAAAAATTGAACTCAGTTTAAAATTTAGTATTCATTCAAAATTATTAAAATTTTAAATCACACGTTTTTGTTCAAGATTATTAAAATTTTAAATTATGGTGTAAACTTAACCTTAACAGTAAATTTAGAAAAAATAATTAAAACCTAAAATTAAGTTTTGCTTCATACACAAGCATACATTAATCTAACAAATCGTTCTTAAAAAGTTGAAGCTAATATCAAATGATCTTAAGCACACAAAATGCGTTTTATTTGCTTCAATATAGACAAAGTTTGCATTTGTACTTGTTTGGCATCTTTTGTACATCCTACAATCGAGTTTTTCAACACAAGCATGCCTAAGTCCCTTGTCTAATTACAATGTCCACGAGCAGTTCCAAAGTTCAAATTGAGTCGTCATTTTTTATAACATATCAACTTACTTGGCTGTAAATAAATATACATTAAGGTTCAATGAACTTATATGATAGTAATAAAAGTCAATAATATCAACTTACAATCAAGTATAACGAGTATGGTACAACTATCTAGGTTCACCTTTAAATGGAGGGAGACACTTAACATGATTATTGCCAGGACTAAGCCACGAGAACCAAATGGAACACTTCTTAAAACATCTTTTAATATCACCATCTACTCCATTTAGAGGGAGAGAATAAGAGATTATACAAGGAAATTGAAGAAGGAAAATATCAAATTGCAAAACTGTACATTGTCAATTAGGCTTGAGCCGCATTCATAGCTCACAATAAGCCTAGTGCACTTAGTAATGAGTTGAAAAACAGTTCGAAGTTGTAATTAATTGCTTTTTTTAATCATTTGAGCTCTCTATAGACACCCCGTATGTGCTGATTACAGTCTGACAATATGACTCATTGTAATGGTGTGATAGCTTTTGCTATGATTAATATAATTTCTTTCATCTTTCAAAAAAAAAAAACTTACAATCAAGTCTTCTAAACTTTTTTTAGTTCAATTTTACTATTAAAAAGTCAATTAGTTTTATTCAATAAAACTTTTTAGTGAAAAATTTTAACATGATTGAAAATTTTTAATAATTTATTGTGTCAATTCATGTAGACTTTGAAAATATATATTTTTGAAATAGCTAATAATTAGAGCTTAGGGAGAGCCTTGGTACCAATTACTCCTTATAATCACAGGATCGAAACACAGAAATAAACTCTTTGTTACGAAAAGAAAGCTGTATATATTAATGACTCTCTTTTGATTCTCTCAAAACGGAAAGCCTTATAAACCCATATCTTAATTATCGTAATTATTCGTAATCTTAAAATGTCATCAAGAAATACTTGCAAGCTACAACAGTTGCTGTACCATGGTGATGATTTTGGTTCCAAACCTAATATATGTGTACAGTAGTATACTACCAGTTTCGTAGCGATAGAAAAGGAGATATGCTCTTTGACTCTTGATTCATCACACGTTAATCTTGGTATATCAGACGGTTCGGGTTCCAGGAGCCTTAATTATACCTTTTTTTAAAATGGAAACACCTTGATAGCCTTTTGTTTTTCTGATTTTGTTACTTATCTTATAAATTCCAATTTTGGTATACTTGCGCATGCACAAAGCAATGATTCTAGGGCTTCACTTGGAGGTCTTAAAACCGCATGATGTCACAAGAAACTCGATCGAGCATGGCTTCTTCACGTAATCAAACTCCTCGTGACTCATATATATTGCACACAAATAGACAAACTTGGAACTTCAACCTATGTATCTAGCTCCTAAATACCAAGGTTGTTATTATGATAATGTTCTTAAAAAGTATTGGAACCTAGAAGGGAAAACCATGCTTGCATAAAGAAGGCGAGCTTATAAACTAAATGGTTCAAGAGCTTGTGAACAGGTCGAGCTAGTTTCAAGTGCCTAAGGTTGGGTACTATTAGTGAATATATAAAACCAATTAAGTTGGCCTCATACAACAGCTTAAGTTATTGTAGTGAAACGGTCACTTAATATGGTATCAGAGCTTTGTGACCAAGTGGTCGTGAGTTCAAATCCTACCACTCACTTATTATTCAGCACAAGATAGAGTGATCCTGTTCA
>JANKOD010000191.1:26405963-26420159 GCA_026284645.1 Erythroxylum acuminatum
TTACAGCCACATGATAAGATTTGATAATGTTGATGAGGCTAGGTAAAGTTTCTTTATGATGATAAGCATTTTGACTGGGAGCAGTACTAAGTCAGTAAGATTGCAACTTAGTTTTCTTGGCATAAACAGTAGTTTATTTGTTAAAATCTGGTTCTCTTTTGTAGGAGGTTGCAACTTGAAATTGACAATTTAAAATAGCTAGAAATCAGGGAGCTTGAGAAACAAAAATCGACAAGAGATTACTGCTCTGAGACTGATACAGAAGAGGGTGAATATTTATCAGAAAGTAAATCTAAATCAATGGGCAAGCTCTGTTCCACAAGATCACAAACTTTGGAAAGTTTTGAAATCATGAATGATGATGTGCCCCTAGATTCACTCCTTCATCTAGTAAACGCTGATCAAACATAAAAGTAGCTCGAGCTGAAAACTACAAAGTTTATGAAAATTTAACTAAAGCTTCTAAAAAAAGTTTTACTAGTAACCAACAAACAGTTGTTGACCGGAAAAGAATTAGAGTGGTCCTTTCAGATGATTAAGACGATTTTCCAAATGAGAGTGATATTTCAAAGAGTAGGGGATGTTGCTACTTCCGATGAAAGTGGGTATCAGTTTTTAACCATGTCACTTAATATCTTCTTTGTAGTAATTCTAATACGTCTTTGTTCTGACTACAGTAACAAGGAAAAGCAATTCTGGTGGTTATGCTTGTTGATTTAAGGTACACAAACATCTTAATCAATACATGAGATACTGTTTCTGTGTGAATTTGGTGTCTTAGTACTTGATACTTTTGGCATGGCAGGATAGCTCAGCTGTTGCCTCCCATTGTGCTACCAGTTCATGTGGTCCCATTAATGTTTAAGAAAGTGCAAGTTCATACAAATTTAGGACTCCTAATATGGTGACTAGTGGCAAAGTTCTCAGATCTTTGAGCACAAATGAAAATGCTTCCACATCTGATCTTGCTGCCAGCGGTTCTGGACATGAGATTGACATATCTGAAAACCGAACTGATAAGCTCAATCCTGGCCATCTCAACTTACATAATTCCAACTGTTGAACCACAGTGAGTATTTCCTGATTTATGTGCAACACAGAGTAAACACATCTTTTTCGTGATTTGTCATGGAAGGAGGTTATTATCCGATTTTAATTCATTTCCAGATATTAGTTATGAAGGACATTCTGCTTGTTAACATACTCTACTTAATAGAGCCATCTAGCTAACTCCATTTAGCATGTGATCTATGCAAGGATGGATCCATCAAGGCGTAGGGATCAGTTGCCCCACTGAAGAGATTTTAAAAATTATATTTTGTCAGCAATTGGTGTAGTAGTTTTTACTTTTGGCCCGCTTAATGAAAAATCCTAAATCAATACCCAGAACAAGGTCTAGTTGTGTTAAGTTGAGAGGTCATTGTTTTCAATTTGTTTCTTGCCGTTGCACAAGAAGCCTCTCGCTGACGCACTTAATGGTCTTTGCATATCGTAGTGACATAGCAACTTTGCTTATTGGAGTGGTTATTCTTTCTTATTTCTTGTTTTTATGTTTCTCGTTCTCATTGTTGTAGCTTCTTCTTTGTTATCATCATTGTACTTTAACCTGTTGCTTTTGTTGACTGAAGCAACATACAACCTTCAGAATTGACAATTACCTGATTCAAGTGGAGGCAGGCTCATACATTGCTGTTGATAAATTGGGCATTGAGTTGTTAAAAGTTGAACTGGCATGCTTATATTATCTGCATCTATCTATGGACAGGATATCAAAGGGTAGAAACAATTGTTGAAGTAACTTTCAATTGAAAATTTTTCTATTGTGAGCATGCATAATCGTCACCAGCCACCACTTTATGCAATTGATAGAATATTCAATCTATTATCTGCTTAGGTCTCTTGCCCATCATTCATCAGATGAAATATGCTGATCAAGTTCTGGAGTCCTGTGAATCATTGGATACTTTTAAGAATGGCCCAGGAAACACTATGATTGAAGTTTCTATTGCTGGTATGATTTACTTTTCTTATTTTGGGAAGTTATAATAGCATCACCTTTTCCAATGGCCCTAAGTTATAAGCACTCTGGTGCCTGTTATGACGAACACAGTGAGGGTTTCCCACCTATGAGGAATTTTATTGACTAATAGATCTGAGATTTGTTAGTTTTCTAGTAAGGATGCATCAGCAGTAAATTGCTTCCTAAGATAGGCAGCTTCTGAAAGGAAATTACCTACTTTTTACTTTAAGTTTGTTGAACATGATTCTGTTAGAAATATATTAGTTCTTGGATTGGAAAATGCTAGTGTCAAGGTCTTATATAAGCTTCATATAACAATACATATCTGAAACTATGTTTTTACACCATGGAGCAGTTTGCTTGCCTTGAGAAAATTGAGCTGGGAAATTTTCACTTTAAACTGAAGTAGAACTTTGAAATCCTCATAACCCTGTTATTTTCTTAATGCTGTAAAGATGTAATATAGCAGAACCTTTAGGGCAAGTTTGATTTTGCGTACAACACCTATTTAGTAAACCATAATTCCTTTGTTTGTTTTACTGTCAAGTTCATATTTATATGCAACTTAATAAGTTTCTTTTGATTCATGTTCGACAGGATGGGTTCAAAAGCGCTTGATGAAACTGTATATTGACTCCTGCATTGAGTTATCCGAGACACCTAATATGAAGTTGCTTCAAAGACTATACATTTCAGAGGTAGCAATATAAGTTCGACAGGCAGGAAGAAAATGGATGCTTATTTTTCTCCTCTTGTTTACAATGTCGAGATAAAATTTCCTAGTTGGAGAATCAATAACTTCATATTTTCTTAATCCACCAACCCCTAGATGTAATATATTATATTTAGTACTCTTTGATCATCTATTGATTTACAATAATAAACGATGCTGCTTATGAATTATGTGAATGTCGATAATACCAATTTTATTTTTATTTCAATTTCTTAAATAGAGTTGATACTTTTGTAAATTTGTTATGCTCAATTATAAATGATATTATTTATTTAATGTTATTCGGCATTATAGGGAAACTGTCTAAGGAATAAACCAATGTATAGAATAGGAATAAAAGAAAAATAGGAATTTCAAACTTGATATTTAAATATGTACTTCATTTTTCATCTAAAAAAAGATTACTAATAAATAAAAAATTTAATAAATGAGGCTTTCCATATAATATCAAGCTAAAATTGAATTGAAATATTAATGTTAAATCTCATATGTAAAACTAAAATTATTTTATGTAATTATTACAATGAAGTATATATTTATTAAAAGGAACTCAATTTTTTATGTGATTATTATTATTACATATTGATAATGACGAATCATATTCTAAAAGCTGTTATATATTACCAACCAATTTGATGAATAATTTATATTATAATTTTAAAATAATTCTTTCTCCAACTGGTGGCAGTTATTCTGGTTTTGCCTATGAGAATGAGATTCCCTGCGATCAATTCTACGAAGCCTGCCCTTACCTAAAGTTTGCTCATTTCACAGCCAATCAAGCTACACTGGAGGCTTTCGAGGGTCTAAAATACAAGTCCTATTCATTCATTTATAATTATCGATTTAGGCCTACGGAGCAAAATTAACAAAGAATAGAGATAACTTATTTATAATTACATTTTATGGTTTATTTTGTATTTGTGATTATCAGGGCGTCGTTTGGTTGTTTATGGGCTTATATTGTTGTCGTTTTATCTTATCCTTAATGTAGGAGAAGCTTCTTGAATATGTATTTTCATATCTCATTCATTTCAAAAAAAAATTTAACTAGCTCCTTCTCCCTCGATATAGGCTGGACGAGAACCGAAGGTTAAAACGACAACAACATAAAATTTATTTAAACTATGTATGAATGTTGGAATAAACTTAGAATTCTGAAGAAACATGACAAAATAAAGAAAATGAACAATCATAGTATAGAACTTGAGCTAAAGGAACAAAATTTAGCAATTTCTTCTGGTATAAGGGCCCCTGTTATGTCTTGCTTATTAGCCAGAGTAAGTAGAGATGCTCCAGATAACCTCTGCCAATTAAACAAACAAATTAAAAAAGAATACAGATTCAAAGTAACAATTACATAAAAGGAGAAACCTTGAGAAGATAATACCTCTTCTTTCAAAAGATTGTCAAGTTCCATCTTGTAATCGTCTAACCTCCTAAGATCAGAGTTGTCGACTATCCAAAACAAGCCATCAGTTTGCTCAAAGTAATTCCTCCAATACGATCTAATCGTTTTTTGCCCCCAATGTCCCTTAAGTTCAAGGTATACCTGATAAGCAACAATACCATTTTTTTTATTAATCCAACACAATCCACAAGTAACATGCTTGTGCATACATGACTTCACTACAGTTACCATAGTAGCCACAAATGCACTTCTTATTGATTCAAGGACATTACACACACACATATACATGCATCCACACACACGCGCGCGCATACACACATATATATTGATGTTTGGTTGTAAACCTATTTGGTCACTTCCAATTATATAAATCAATAGTTCAAAGCACAGTCAAAGGTAGAGCATTTCGCATTTTAGATGTGCTGGAAATAATGATATCTCCAATTATAGAGAGAGAAATTGGCTTACTTTTGCTAATTGATAGTTTTGATATTTAAGCCAAGGGTAGGGCTAATAACGCTTGTGTCTTCCCCATTGATCTTTAGTACAATTGTCTTCTTCCCATAATTGTCAAGGCCCCTAAACGGCTTACAAGAATTTCAGAACATTGTATATACTTACACATAACAAAGAGACAAAGATAAAGGAGGACACCCACCATAAGTATACGCATTTCCTTCTCCTTCCTTCTGATTTTAAAAACGATGTTAAGCAATCCCATTGTACTTGAGATTTCTTTCTTCTTTCAAGATGCGTTGTTACTACAATTTACAATAAGAACACACACATTTAGGGACAAGAAAACTAAAAGTTAAGCCAAACCCATCTAGTTATTCAACCTAATCAAGCAAATTAACTCAAAAACTAACCAATTGATCTCATAGATTGCGGAAAACAAACCTAAATATTTGAAAACTAGAAGAGGAGGGTCGTTGTCAGATTGCACCTCCACGAAGATCCAATGGCATAGGGCGAATGGACAGCGAGACGGAAACAAGATTGGATCCAAGCAAAAAGAGTGAATTTACTATAGAAAGTGATTAAGATACTAACTTTACAGTTAAAGTTTGATTTCAGATGCTGTTTAGGTCAGGTCTACTTATAAGGGTCCAAGAACTTTGAGCGTAAGCCCAATAAACAAAACCAGTTTGGCGGGAAAAATTGCTTATTTTTGGACCAAAAGGATTTTGGAAAAAAGAAGGTTCTCATCTGTACTTCATTTTGCTTTCTCTGCTTCGATTTCCTGTAACCCTTGACATTAATCAGTGACCAAAGACACTACCCAACTGAGTGTTGCTAAGGTATCGTACAAGAACACATAGTCAGAAGGAAACCGGCAAGAGGAAGCTCGGCGGGCGAATGTGATCAGGGGGACAGGGGCATATTGAAGAACAGAGGAGAATACGTGGAGGCTCTGACGTGGTTGCGAATTGATTACGAAGTATCCATAAAATACTTGCCTGAGAAGCACTTGTTACCTACATGTCAGTCTCTCAGTGAAGTCTATCTCAGACTACAACAATACCAGGATGCCTTGGTTTTTAAGGTGAAAGTTTATATGGAACTGAGAATATGGAAGGAAGCTCGGAAGCACATTGAGAAGGATATCATAATTTGTTAGAGAACTGGGCATTGCCAGGGGGAGGCAAAAGGTTATATTAATCTTGGAGAATTGCATTACAGGTTTCAGAAATATGAGGAGGCTATTCGTTGTTATGAAAAAGCACTTAATCTGGCACAATCTATGGAAGATGAGGATGCTTTGGCTGGACAAATTGATCAAAACATTGATACTGTTAAAGAGGCAATTAAAGTAATGGAAGATTTGAGGAAGGAAGAATATAATTTCAAGAAGCTAACAAGAGACATAGCTGCTGCTAGAGGTATAGCACATGAAAGAAACTGTTTGCTTCAGCAGATGCCTCACTAGACCGTCTCATTGAGAAGTCAAGCATGATATTTGCGTGGCTGAAGGTAACCTGGGTGTTCACTTTGCTTCGAATTTCACTCAACCTGGGTGTCTTTCTCTTCGACTCAACTATTGTCATCACATTGAGTGAAATTTCACTCATTTAGCTAGCATATGAATTGTGTGAATGCCAAGGTTTAGCTCAATATGTTACCTAATATTCCAAATGCTAAAAGTTACCCAATCAATTTTCTAAATATTTAGATAATAAGCACATAAATTGTATACTCCATCCCTTTTAGTTTTTAATTTATCTCAATGGACATCAGTGAATGCATTATACTATTTTAGGAGTAAGTCCTTTAGTTCTTTCTATAAGTTCCATCATGTGTTCTCATTGTCCTTAAACTTTTGAGTTTTGTTGGCTAAGGGGGCTAAATGCATTCTTTAGCTGTTAGATCTGATTTCAGATGTATTGTAATATTGCTTGTACCAATCATATTTCATGTTGGATATGAAACCAGCTGAATATTTGCTTTCAAATACCATGCATGTCTGATTTATCTTGACCTTTTCCCAAATATTGACTAACAAGAAAATTACAAAATGTTATGGGGAGTAATAATATGTAGATGAATGGCATTTGATATGTAATGTATGCTATCATTTTCATTTTACATTGCTTCATTTACATAACTTCTTATTTGGATTTTAGAGTTATGGACAAAGTTAAATCATTTAAATAGAAAATGCTGGCATGTGCATATCATCCCAGTCTGACTTCTTGTTTTTTGTAGATAGAGGACTTAAGAGTTAATGAATATAGTAGTGAATCTCATTCTTCATTTTTTGTGCAATTTAAAACTGTATTTTATGGTGTTAGCATCATGAATTTGCAAAGCGGAAGAAGAGAATAGCAAATGAACTTCGTGACAAAGAGAAGCTAAGCGATTCATATCTGATTCTTGGGGAATCCTACCAAAAGCTCAGAAACTTCAAAAAGGCGATAAAATGGTTTAACAAGAGTTGGGAGACATATAACTCTATTGGAAACTTGGAGGTAAGCTGGTACTTTGCAGTTTTTTACTGCATATATCATTACCGTCTTTGTTCTTGGAAAAGTATCAGCAACTAATTTTTATGAACTTGCAATGTGCGCAAGGACATATATTGTTTAAGCAACATTTAATATATTTTTTGGTAGTAAAAATGGACTAACATTTCCTTAAATTTCCAGGGTCAAGCATTGACCAAAATCAACATTGGCGATGTCCTGGACTGTGATGGGGATTGGATGGGAGCGCTAAGTGCATTTGAAGAAGGCTATAGGTATTCATCTTTCGTTCAGTTTATCCTCAAAATTTTTCATTGTGTTAAATTCTTAGTTTGCTGAGCATGGAATGGTTAGCTGAATACCTCATATTAGCTTATGAAAAGGCAGCTCTTTACACCTTTCATAGGCTTCTTTAACTTATATGCAATAAAAATGATTCTCTTGCTATTGCTTTACATGTTAAGGAAGTTGCATTTCTATACATTTGACTTACCTTAGCTACTAGGCTTAAACACACATACCTTGAGTCCAAAACACGAACTTTTAGAAAATCCAAAGACAGTAGTATTGTTATCAGTAGCAAGTGTTGCATACGACTTATCTTTAACATCATCTCTGTTCTTATAAAAGCTAGCAGTCTATAGTTTTGCAGAAGTTATGTTTCAAGTCTGTCTGAAGATTAGGGAGAACATAATTGATATTACGTGATGTTATGTTTATCTCACAAGTAACAGGTTACAACTAATAAACAAGGACAAGAAGGTAATATTCTATTTTTTATGTCCTATCTGGGCAACTTGAAGCATGCTAAATTGCTCTTACTTGGACTTGGATGTAAATAAAATTTGATCTTTCTTGCATTTGGTCATAATGGTTATGCTAATCCTTATTTATTTTCCTCATATACAGAATTGCCTCTGAGGCTAAACTCCCCTCTATTCAGCTTACAGCACTAGAGAATATGCATTACAGCCACATGATAAGATTTGATAATGTTGATGAGGCTAGGTAAAGTTTCTTTATGATGATAAGCATTTTGACTGAGAGCAGTACTAAGCTCAGTAAGATTGCAACTTAGTTTTCTTGGCATAAACATTGGTTCTCTTTTGTAGGAGGTTGCAACTTGAAATTGACAATTTAAAACAGCTAGAAATCAGGGAGCTCGAGAAACAAAAATCGACAAGAGATTACTGCTCTGAGACTGATACAGACGAGAGTGATTATTTATCAGAAAGTAAATCTAAATCAATGGCCAAGCTCTGTTCTACAAGATCAGAGACTTTGGAAAGTGTTGAAATCATGAATGATGATGTGCCCCTAGTTTCACTCCTTCAGTCCAGTAAACGCTCCAGTAAACGCTCATCAAACATCAAGGCAGCTCGAGCTGAAGACTGCAAAGTTCACGAAAATTTAACTAAAGCTTCTAAAAAATGTTTTACTGGTAACCAACAAACAGTTGTTGGCCGGAAAAGAATTAGAGTGGTCCTTTCAGATGATGAAGACGATTTTCCAAATGAGAGTGATATTTCAAAGGAGAAAACTACTGAATGCCCAGTAGAGGATGTTGCTACTTCTGATGAAAGTGGGTATCAGTTTTTAACCATGTCACTTAATATCTTCTTTGTAGTAAGTCTAATACGTCTTTTTTCTCACTACAGTAAGAAGGAAAAGCAATTCTGGTGGTTGTGCATGTAGATTTCAGGTACACTAACATCTTAATCGATACATGAGATACTGTTTCTGTGTGAATCTGGTGTCTTAGTACTTGATACTTTTGGCATGGCAGGATAGCTCAGCTGTTGCCTCCCATTGTGCTACCAGTTCAAGTGGTCCCATTAATGTTGAAGAAAGTGCAAGTTCATACAAATTTAAGACTCCTAATATGGTGACCAGTGGCAAAGTTCTCAGGTCTTTGAGCACAAATGAAAATGTTTCCACATCTGATCTTGCTGCCAGTGGTTCTGGACATGAGTTTGACATAACTGAAAACCTAACTGATAATCTCAATCCTGGCCGTATCAACTTACATAATTCCAACTGTTGCACCACAGTGAGTATTTCCTGATTTATGTGCAACAGAGAGTAAACACATCTTTGTCGTGATTTGTCATAGCAGGAGGTTATTATCCCGATTTTAATTCATTTCCAGATATCAGTTTTGAAGGACATTCTGCTTGTTAACGTACTCTAGTTAATATTGCCATTTAGCTAACTCCATTTAGCATGCGATCTATGCAAGGATGGATCCATCAAGGCACAGGGAGCAGTTGCCCCACTGAAGAGATTTTAAAAATTATATTTTGTCAGCAATTGGTGTAGTGTTTTTACTTTTGGCCCGCTTAATGAAAATCCTAAATCAATACCCAGAACAAGGTCTAGTTGTGTTAAGTTGAGAGGTTATTGTTTTCAATATGTTTCTTGCCATTGCACAAGCAGCCTCTTGCTGATGCACATAATGGTCTTTGCATATCGCAGTGACATAGCATCTTTGCTTATTGGAGTGGTTGTTGTTTCTTATTTCTTGTTTTATGTTCTCATTCTCATTGTTGTAGCTTCTTCTTTGTTATCATCATTGTACTTTAACCTGTTGCTTTTGTTGGCTGCAGCAACATATCACCTTTAGAATTGACAATGATCTGATTCAAGTGGAGGCAGGCTCATACATTGCTGTTGATAAATTGGACATTGAGTCGTTAAAAGTTGAACTGGCATGCTTATATTATCTACATCTATCCATGGACAGGAGATCAAAGGGTAGAAAAAATTCGTGAAGAAACTTTCAATTGAAAATTTTTCTATTGTGAGCATGCATAATTGTCAACAGCCACCACTTCATGCAATTGATAGAATATTCAATCTATTATCTTCTTAGGTCTCTTGCCCATCATTCATCAGATGAAATATGTTGATCAAGTTCTGGAGTCCTGTGAATCATTGGATACTTTTAAGAATGGCCCAGGAAACATTATGATTGAAGTTTCTATTGCTGGTATGATTTGGTTTTCTTATTTTGGGAAGTTATAATAGCATCACCTTTTCCAATGTGCCCTGGAGTTATAAGCACTCTGGTGTCTGTTATGACGAACCTATGAGCAACTTTATTGACTAACAAATCTGAGATTTGTTAGTTTCCCAATAAGGATGCATTAACAGCAAATTGCTTCCTAAAGTAGGCAAGTTCTGAAAGGAAATTACCTACTTTTTACTTTAAGTTTGTTGAACATGATTCTGTTAGAAATATATTAGTTCTTGGACTGGAAAATGCGAGTGTCAAGGTCTTATATAAGCTTCATATAACAATACATATCTGAAACTATGTTTTATCCCATGGAGTAGTTTGCTTGCCTTGAGAAATTTGAGCTGGGAAATTTTCACTTTGAACTGAAGTAGAAATTTGAAATCCTCATAACCCTGTTACTTTCTTAATACGGTAAAGATGTAATATAGACTGCAGAATCTTTAGGGCAAGTTTGATTTTGCTTACAACACCTATTTAGTGAACCATAATTCCTTTGTTTGTTTTACAGTCAAGTTCATATTTATAAGTAAATAAGTTTCTTTTGATTCATGTTTGACAGGATGGGTTCAAAAGTGCTTGATGAAATTGTATATTGACTCCTGCATTGAATTTATCCGAGACACCTAACATGAAGTTGCTTCAAAGACTATACATTTCAGAGTTAGCAATATAAGCTTGACAACAGGAAGAAAATGGATGCTTATGTTTCTCCTCTTGTTTACAATGTCGAGAAAAAATTTCCTAGTTGGAGAAATCAATAACTCCATATTTTCTTAATCCGCCCCCCTTTTCCTTTACCAGGTTGAGGATGAAGTGATTGCATCTGACTGTGAATTGCAATATATATCTATAACCCCGTTGTTAAATGCCCTGCATACACACTAAACATTACGTATCTCATAATTTGTTAGGTATGTTTTCTTTTGTCTTCATCAGTTAAATGATTCACAGAAAGCAGTGCATTAACTACCAAATGCATGTTAACAATGCTTCTAGGCAGAATGCTATTATATGTAATTCTCATTGTATTATGTTTAATAAGTTGTGAATGCCTTTTTTGACTAACAATAGTTGCCAACTGCTTATGCTTAGGAAATGGAACGATGAAGAAGCTTCCACAATTTCTCATATCAGGCCAAAAATATGGTGATTTTTAGGTCCAATTTTCATAGAAAAGATATCTCCTTTCTGTTTGTACTCCTATAAATGCTTTGCTTCAGGCAAATGTTACGAATCATGATCCCCTGCTTTCTATCTTTCCTCTTTCACTTGATTGATTTTCAGTAGTTGAATCCCATCTTGATCATATCTTGAAAGAGTCCCACTTCAATCCAACTAAGTTCAATTAACAAATAATGTCCAAGAGTAAATAATATGATATAACATATATCTAAACAATGGTGTACGTGAGCGTGGTAAACCTGAAGCAGTCGTTCTCTATGAGATGGAAGAGAAAGAACTTGCTCTTCATGTTTCTTTAACATTAATATTCAGAAGATATAAGTGAAGGAAGATGATTAAATTAGTACATATGAACAAGTATGGAATGATGCTGTGAGTCGCAATACTTTTATGACTTCATCTATTAAATAGTTAAACAAGATATATTATAAAGCTTAATTTATAAAAATATAACCATAAAAAAATAAAAATGCTTAAAATTTATCTTGAAAAATATATAATAAAAATAAAATTTAAAGAATGAAAATTTTAGAAATTTAAAATTTTTAATTATATTTATTTCAATAATTTTTATAACTTATTTTTATTTATTTAAAATTATAGTGTGGATAAAAATACTCTGATTTGCTCACTTGAATTTCCACGGAGTAACATGAACTGTTGACAATTTTAGCTTTGTAGGTAACGGAAGATGAAGAGAATTTGCAAGAACGGGACAGATGGTCTGTTCTCATCTATCTATTCCTACTTTGTTCCAAGTCCTTTCATCCATTCGTTGTCATAAATAAATGTGCTGTGGAGATATCTTAGATGCATGTGTGCCTATGCACGTACTATACATTATCCTATGCGTGTGATTGCCTGATTGGTATATAATATGTTATGATTCTGTTCACGCCCTATGAGATGCGTATATGTGTGGTTTGTTTGTGAAGATCGATCGGAACTAATATCCCGAGTACGCACTTTTTATGTAAAATGTTAAATAAAGCCAAGCTTTTTTTACCTTTTAATTTTTAATATAAATTGTTGGTCAAGAAAGAAAGACATAAAAAATAATAATTTCTTAACTTTTTAATTATAAAATGATTTAATTTAGATATATATAAAAAAAATGATATGATTAATATTTCTACTTTTCTCTTTTTAAAATTTTAAAACTACTTCCTATCAATATTGACAAAAGATGAAGTCTTTTTTAAAAAGAAGTGGAAGGTGATTAAATATGCAATGTGAAGCTAGACGGGAATTCATGTATAGATTAGTGTAAATGGCAAAGATAAAAGTATGAAAGAGTACAACTGATAGTGATATCCATTTCTAATCAGAAACGTCAAGCATAGGCTAGTTTTCCATAATTCTAACATGCAAGGTGAAGCATATTCATTACGTCTCGTAACCACAAACGTCACAATTATTATCTTTAACGAACTAATTGAAAAGTCATGCATGTTATTATTATGTATTTTTTCGATTTTTTCAATTTGTCTTGATTCATGTTACTATGTTAGTCAATTTATTTATATTTTTGCACATACTTTTGCTTATGAATTATTTTCCAAGTGATTAATATGGCAAGATGTGAAAAAGTCTTTGCTTCATGTTGATTATTTGTCCATGTCTTTATATACATTTTTGCTTATGAATTATTTTCAAAGTCATCATAAATGGTAAGATGTTATTTAATTGAAAATTAATAAAGTTTACCCTTATTGTGCTTTTTTCTCTAATTCTTACATTTTCTTTTATTTTGTTTTGTCTCACCAACACAAAAATAAGAATTATTTCTCATAAATTATATATGAATTACTGATTATATAATTATCTTTGAATAAATTATATAAAAAATTAATTAATTTAATTTTTTGAACCCTAAGTTCTCTCTTACAATAAATTCCTAATCTTCTTTGTCCTATCAGTCCATGACTTTTCGAACCCTACCCTACCATTAACGTATTTTTCTAAGTCTTGTTTGTCCTATCAGTCCATGACTTTTCGAACCCTTACCCTACAGTCCATGACTTTTTGTACCCTTACCCTACCATTACAAATATTTTACATTCTTATTTTAAATTTTTAGAATTTGTTCATATAATAGAATGTCTGAATGGATAAATTCTATTATAAAAGAAGTATTATTATTATTATTATTATTACTATTATTATTATTATTATTCATTAACTTAAGTTGTCTAATTTATGAAAGCCATTTAATTGAATTTCAATAATTAGTTCTATAAAATTCCTTGTGCAACTGACGGGGATAAGGGTTGCCAGTAGGAATGTAAATACCATTTCGTATCGTATTGGACCAAAATCGGTATAAAACAAAGAGTTCGTCGTATCGGGTTTAAATATTGATGAGTATCGGTATATTTCGAATAGTACTGATCGGTATTTAAAATAAAGAATTTTAATTTTTTTGAAATTTTTGCAAAAAAAGTCTCCTATTTTCTAAAATTTTTAGTACTAACCGGTTTTTAAAATATCGGCCAAATACCGGTCAGTGCCAAAAAATTTTAAAAATATAGGGACATTTTTTGAAAAATTTTCAAAAAATTTTAAAATCTTCATCCCTCCCTCCTACCTCTCTTTTCCCCTTTTTTCAAAGTTTTTTAATTAGTTATTTTATTTACTTCAACTTTTATAATTATTGTGATTTTTAATTTTTGTTTTTAAAATAATAATAAATATTTTTATTACTAATAATAATTACAAATTAAATAAAACTTAAAAATAAATTGTTTTATTTAAATTTATTTTAATATTTTATATAATATTTATTAATAAGGTATTAATAAAAATATTTTATTTTTAAAAATAAATAATTTATAAATTATTATTTATAAAATAATATTTATTATATTT
>JANKOD010000191.1:26449175-26464687 GCA_026284645.1 Erythroxylum acuminatum
ATTGAAATTCATAAAATTTGTAAGGTTTCTTAAACTATAAGAAAAATGTATTTGTCTTTTACTCCAAAATTCACAATTTAAAATTACAATTTATATTAGGTAAAAGGAGTGTGAATATATAAAAGGTTTAGTATTTCCGAAAAGGATAATTTTTAAAATAAATTTTGTTACTATTTATATAAAAAAATATCCCATCATAAAATAATAAATAATTTTTATTTTTAATAAAAATTATAGATTTGATTAAATCACATAGAGTTCATGTCTTAGCAACACTAACAAAAACCCAAGTGTTTGAGCACAAGGTTAGAATTAATTACATCGTAAAGAAAAACCAAGTGCTTAGGTTGTAGTTTAATTAAAGAAATAGCAGTTAATAATGATTGGTGGATCGTCGTCATAAAGGAGAATCCAAAACTATAGGCTTCGCTATTTACTATTTTAAAAATTCAGAAAAGGGTCCAAAACCATGTAAACTTTGTTGTGGACGGGGGGATTCTTCTTTACTTCTAAAGTAAGTTTGAAGTAATGTCATAATAATTAATTAATTAATTAAATTTTTATTCAAAATTAATAATCATTTAGACCAATAAATATTTTTCATTCTAAATTGTAAGATTGTGTATATAAACACATTCGCAGAAACAAACTCTCTACTAGATAGAGGTAAAACTGCATACTATCCAACTTTTTGTTTCAGTAAGACTTTAATTAGGTGTTCTTGACGATGATGAGTAATAAATATTTATCATTATCACGACCAATCTGAAATCTCGCGATAAAGCGGGGTCTAGAGAGATCTGATAGTACTAAAAAGATAAATACAAATATTTTTTACAATTTGATTATTTTAATACATATAAAAATAAGAAGTCTTTTGGGCATATTTTTTAAATTTCAGAAATTATGATTAATAATACAAAATTAACTAACTTTCATGTAAATGAATAACGCGTATGTATGTATACGAAAAACGTGATTCAATGGATTGTTACATTGGAATTATTGCTCCAGACCCACAGGATGTACAGATGATTGCTTATAAACCCAATACCTTGCTTTAATCATCATCATATTCATCTTCTTACTTTGATCTTCCAGTTGTTGTTGTTTTTTCTCTTCTGACATGGAACTAGAACAACCCATCTTGGAAGAAAATGTCCAAAAACTGAGCACAGCCTCGGTTATAGGACCAGGTTCATCATCAACTTCAAAGGGTAGGTCTGGTTCTTCTTCATCCTCCAGCAGTCACCTCTGTTCTTCTCGCTCAGAGTCCTTCAGGACACTTGACATGGGAGTGCCTAAGAGCAATTCAGCAGAGGAGAAACTCTCCTGGTTACGTTCCCAGATCATTGGGGATGATGTTGAGTTTGATTCACCCTTTGGAAAACGCACACTTACATATGCTGATCACACTGCGTCTGCTCGATCTCTTCATTATATCGAAAACTTTGTCACTGCCAACGTTCTTCCCTTTTATGGTCAGTTTCTGATATAATAATCATATGTTACAAGTTTCTTATCCTTTTCACCTTAGCTTGCTTAACTTCACCAATCTATAATCTTTCGTTGTACGATTATTCTGTGTTTAGAACACCAGAATATGAAACCTTTAAGGATCAAAAGTAGGAACAGTGGCTCTAATGGATGATTGTATGTATTGATGGCAGGGAACACTCATACTTGCGACAGTTACGTGGGGCATAGGACCACAAAAATGACACGTGAGGCTATTAACTACATTAAAAGCTGCTTAGGAGGTGGATGCGACGATGCAATCATGTTCTGTGGCTCAGGTTCTACGGCCGCCATTAAAAGGTTACAAGAAGTGATGGGGATTTCTGTGCCATCAACTTTAAGAGAGAGAGTTTTGAAATGTCTGAGCAATGAAGAGAGATGGGTTGTCTTTGTTGGACCATATGAGCACCACTCGAACATCCTTTCATGGCGTCAAAGTTTGGCTGAAGTGATAGAGATTGGTCTGGACGAAAGTGGACTAATAGACATTGAAGATTTAAAGCGCAAGCTTGACATGTACAAGTATGCGAATAGGCCAATTCTGGGCTCATTCTCAGCTTGCAGTAATGTCAGTGGAATTTGTTCTGATACTCGAACGATTGCTAGGCTTCTTCATCAGTTTGGAGGTTTTGCTTGCTTTGATTTTGCAGCCAGGTATATGCATTAAGAACATTCGCTACTCCTGAACTTGAATTTCCAATTTCTGAATCCTGACGATCAGATGCTGACTAAAACTTTGTCTGTTCCTGAAGTGGTCCTTACGTTGAGATTGACATGAGATCAGGAGAAGTTGATGGTTATGATGCTATTTTCCTTAGTCCTCACAAGTTCTTGGGAGGCCCTGGATCACCCGGAATACTTATGATGAGCAAAGTTCTTTACCAATTGAAGTCTTCACCTCCATCTACTTGTGGTGGTGGAACTGTTGATTATGTTAACGGATTCGTCGAAAAGGTATGTGTAATCTATGCCAATTCAGGTATCAGAACAGGACAGTTAGTACTTTTCACATTTTTATGACATTGAATTAGAGTTGCAAAATGTTGACTTGTGTTGCTTCATGCAGCCTGCCATGTTGAAGTTTGTGGAGGAATTTGCACAATCCGTGAGAGTGAAGAAGAGAAGCAGAATGAAGAACAGAATTTCAGTGTTTAAAAGGAAGCTAGAGATGATGATTTTGAGAACAATTCAGAAATGCTTGGATCCAAAAACCAGAATCCGAGTGGTTGAAAACCAGAGTAAGAAAGAAGATCAAAGCAAGACAAGTGAGAAGGATGAAGTTACATGCAAAGAAAGGCTGAAGAATGAAGAATCCGAAGATGTGCAGCAAAACCCGAAGCAAAGTAATTGAAGTCTGAAGTAAAATTCTGAAGCAAAAAAACTTGAAGAAATTGAAGTCCTACAAGTCAACAAAGCTGAGGAATTAAAGTCAAAGCAACAATTGGCATTGAAGAAATGAAGTCGAGCATCAGTTTTTGTTCCCATTGTTTTCAAGCATCTTTTGTCCATGGTTTTACTTTTTGTAGCTTTAAATCATTAAGAGATCACAATGTCAGTTTTTGTTGATGTATCAACCAACAACTTTACTTTTGTTTCCGTTGAACCAATGAGAGTATGAAACTTGTCAAAATCATATTCATTAGCTGTTTTTTTATCTTTCATTTTGAGCCATTGATGTAAGCAAGCAAGGAAGGTGTGAGAGCTAACTTGAAAAAGCTCAAAAATTATCTTCGAAGCAATGGAATAGTAGCAGTATTTTTTACGGAAAAACAACATCTTCTTCTCTTCATCTGTTTTTACAATTTTTTCCTTGCTTTTACTGATTTAGAGTTGTTATGAATGTGTGTGTGTGGAGAGATATGATGAAAATTTTCTAAGAGTGGAAAGGAAGCAAATTTGAAAGTGCAAAATTTCCATTTCTGAAAATTCATAGTTTCTATTCATCAAGATTTTACAAACTCTGGTTTTGAATTCTTACAAACACTTGAGAGATACATACATTGTTATTATAGGGTTACATTTACAGAGAGTACATTCAGTCTATAGGAAGCAAAATGTTGCTTTTCTGTAGAGTGTTATCCATTTGAAGCAAATCAGCTTAGTTCAGTTGTTGCTGGAAGTGTCTTTTGAAGTTCAGCTCATCTTTGCTGAAGTGCTATAGGTTCTGTTCTTTTCACAGTGGCTTGAGTTTGAAGCAGCCTTGAAGTTCAGTTTTTGTCGAAGTGCAAAAGTGTTCTGCTCTCACGTTCCACACAAAAAGGGTCAGGCTCAACTTTGCAGCTTGATACGGTTTCAAGCCACGTTCGGATTTCAATAAATCGATTCGGGTTTCATCCCTAGATGAAATTTAATGTAGTTAGTCTACTATAAGTTTGACACTATCGGCTTCAATTGCAGGACACCCTTTACTTGGAAGACATAGAGGAAAGAGACAATGGTGGAACTCCTCAAATTATCCAAACAATCAGAGCAGCATTGGCTTTCTGGGTAAAAGAATTCATCGGTTTCGGAGTATTCGAAAGACAGGAAGAGAAGTACATAACCAGAGCAACTGACAGGCTTCTTCCTAACAAAAACATACAGATTCTAGGCAATACAAGCGCCAAGAGACAAGCTATCATGTCTTTCCTGATATGGTCCACAAGTCACAGCCCAAATGGGAGTCCAATTGATGGTAAGGATTCAGAAGAAGATAGGAAGAGTCTTTGCATGTGGGGAGAGACAGGGAGTAAGAGGGACAAGCCTTTTCATGGGAGTCCAGATCCTCTGTCCAATATTATGGTGTCTTATTGTGTCCAATAAATCTCATCCATTTATCTATATGGGGCTCGTATGGGACCCGCATGGATCCCGCAGAATAAATGGCTGAGATTTTATGAGACAGAATAAGACAGAGTAAAACTGGACAGAGGATCTGGTTTCTCTTCATGGACCTTTTGTGGCAGTTCTGCTGAATGATCTCTTTGGTATTCAGGCTAGAGGAGGTTGTGCTTGTGCAGGACCCTATGGTCATAAATTGCTCAACATCGATAAAGCCACCTCTCTATCCATAAGATCTGCCATAGAGAAGGTAAGCAAGTCTGAAATTCTCATTAAGTTTTCCAATTTGACCTGAGTTTCAGACCGAGCTTAAAAACTTCAGATTTCGAAACCTAAGGTCATTTGCCACCTAATGTCACAGGGTTATGTTGGGTTGAAGCCAGGATGGACAAGAGTTAGCTTTCCATACTATATGTAAAATGAGAAATTTGAGTACATTCTTGGTGCTATAGAGTTTTTAGCAATCTATGGCTAGGGATTTCTTCCATTGTACAGCTTCAACTAGAAATCTGGCAGCTGGTGTTTGAAGAAGAAGGCATTCCAGGACCTGAAAGGCAAAGAAACAAGAGGTGTCAGGGATGTTCTCAGGCCATTGGTAACTACAACTCAAGCAAAAGTAATGGCAGATAATAAGATCAAAGCAAATGGCAGGCCTGAAAAGAATTTTAGCAAGTATGATTCCTACCTGGATTTTGCCAAATCCATTTCAATCCTGCTTCCCAAGTTTCCTTTAAAGGCTAGTAGAATTAATTTGTTCTTTTTAATTAGAAAATTAAAAGGTAAAGACAAGAAGAAGAAGAAATATCTTACCTTTAAAGTAATCTTGGCAATGGTTGGATCGAAGCCTGAATACAAAATTATAAAAAAAAATTCAAGATCGAACCTTAATAGAATACCTAAGTTGGACTTGTTAATTTCAGAACAACTTGACTTATATCTGAGTTATTTGTTAATTAACTAGATGTAAAAAAACAGTTAAGCTAAAATTAAAGATTGACCAAATATGAAATTCAAATTTAAGGTTGACAAGGTGTTTTACTATGACCTAAAAAATTTTATTTGGGCTTGAGTTTGACCTACAACCCAATTGATCCAAAGTTCTACGCTTGAACTTGATCGAATTCGATTAAATATTATTTTTTATAATTGTTAAAAACTCAAAATAATATAATTTTACTCACACAATAACATAATTTCACTTAAAAATTTCGAGTTTCGAATCAATCTAGGCAATTTAAGTCTGAGTTTAGTCTGAAATATGAAACTTAAAAATCAAACCTGGTCCAAATCCCGATCAATTTTTAGACATAGGCTATGTTTGGTTATGAGTTTTATAATGGAATGGAAAATTATTCCATCGTTTGGGAGGAGGTTTTATCAATGTTTTAAAAACCGGACCGGACATCGAACCGGTCGAAGGAAAGGTTTAAGGTTTAGAGGTTCAATCGGTAGTAAACCGCTATAAAACCAGTATATAATAAATAAGAAGTATAACTTATAAGAATAAGTAAAAATAAAATATTTTATTGAAATAAAAATACACCAATGTCTATTATTATATAATGAATTAATAATAAATAAATAAATAAAAGTCTAATATAAATATTAAAATAATAATAAAAATCAAAATTGTATTTCTGAAGGAGGTTGTGTCTCATCATCATCAAAAGCTCCAAATTCTTCAATGTTATTCAAAGATTCGTAAATTACGCTTTCATCTAAAATATTTATATCAACTTCTTCTACTACATTAAAATAAATTACAAATTAGTAATATATGAAATTATTCTCAATTGTAAACTTATAATATAGTATAATTTTAACTTAAATATGATCAAAATAAGATATGAACTAACTATCAGTAAATGTTCTTAATTTATTCGTTGTGACAAGTTAAACATTTTAGGGCGATTTTTGAACTGACCATCAATAGATGTTCTTAATCCATTCGTTGTGACAAGTTAAACATTTTAGGGCAATTTTTGAAAATCATCGGTAAAAGTTAACTTTGGCTATAATTTTTAAAAATCTTTGTTAAAACTTAAAAGGTTAATTTTTTGTCACAATTTATAAAATCGTCCTTAAAAATTTTAACTTTTTATGCTAATTTTGCAAACACATTTAGCAACGATTTTCAAAATAGTAACAAAACAGACATAGCAAAAATTTTATATTGTTGTAGTGACCTACGACTTCCACTTTATTGACCTTTGCAGGGAATGACATCCTTTTGGTATATTGAGATGGCACTGGATAGTGCACTAAGGCCTCCATTGGTGAGATTTAAGTTAGATGTTAATGGCCAATTGAAATAGTACACGTGGTCATAACAAACGGAGAGTTGGAACATGTTTTAGTCAGAGCCTAAAAACCGTTGTAAAGTGTATGGTTTGTATGGTAACATGGTTGTTTGTAATAACTCATTGTTAAAGCCTTATGGTTATTTACTTGGGTTTAGTCTTGTCGATGATCATGCATGGGAAGTTGAAGTTTACTCTGATGGTTACATTAAAGGGACTGAACATTCATTTAGAGAGATTGACGAGTTAAAAGTAAGGTTTTAAAACCGGACCGAACTGTCCAGTCCAACTGGAAAAAGTTTGAACTAGCCAGTTTTTATACATAGAGGTTATTAGGTGAAATCCAACCATACTACTGACTGGTTTAAACTTTTTCTGGTCGGACTAGACGGTTCGGTTCGGTTTTTAAAACCTTGCTTTAGCCAATGAGATCACTCGATTTCTCAATTATTTAGTATGATAACCTACTATTTTAAACGGTTCCTTATCATAACTTAAATTACTTGCAATTTCAACTTCTTATGCTGCTGACACATGTGTCGGATCTAACCAATATCTCTTGATCATACTAACTTGAAACACATTATGGATCTGAGTCATCTCTGGCAGTAGTGCTAACTTATAAGCTAATGGCCCTATTCTCTTAGTAATCTTATAAGGACCAATGTATCTAGGGATCAATTTTCTCTTTTTACCGAATCTTAGCACTCATCGCCAAGGTGACACTCGTAAGAACACCTTATCTCCCACCTTATATTCCATATCTCTCCAGTGCCGATCTGCATAACTCTTTTGTCTATCTTGCGCCGCCTTAATCCTATTACGAATCAGTTTTACCTTTTCCACAGTGTCTTGAATCAAATCTAGGACTTCAACAATCCTTAGGCCTTCCTTGTCCCAATACAGAGATGATCGACACTTTCTGCCATACAATGCTTCATATGGAGTCATACCAATACTACTGTGATAGTGATTATTATATGCAAATTTAATGAGAGCAACATATTCATCCCACGCTCCTTAAAACTCCAAATTATAAGCTCTGAGCACATCCAACAGTCTTAATAGTCCTCTCACTCTGTCTGTCTGATTAAGGATGAAATATTGTACTAAAATTCAACTTTTTACCTAATGCTATTTGTAAATTACCCCAAAATTGAGAAGTAAATTTAGGATCCCGGTATGATACAATAGACACTGGGACTCTATGTAATCTCACTATTTCATTAACGTATCTCTGAGCTAACTGATCTAATGTATTGTTCTCTCTCACATATTGGAAATGAGCCAATTTTGTTAATCTATCGACAATAACCTATATGGCATCATGTTGCCTCGGAGTTATCGGTAGACCTATAATAAAATCCATTATGATTTTCTCCCATTTCCATTCCGAAATAAGTAATGACCGTAACTTTCCATTTGGAGCTTGATGCTCAACCTTAATTTGCTGGCATGTCAAACATTTAGCAACATATTCAGCCACTTGCTTCTTCATTCTTGGCCATAAAAAATGTTGTTTCAGAGTATTGTACATCTTGGTAGTAACATAATGCATAGCAGAAGCTGCCATATGACCTTCCTTTAAAATTTATTTTCTCAAATAATCAACATCAGGTACACATAATCTCTGCTTCAACGATAAGGTATCATCTCTCAACTCAAATTTATAACTCGGATTCTATTTCAACTTCTCTATAAGCTTCACTAGTTCTGGATCCTTACTTTGAGCCTTTTTTTAACCTTTTCATACAATACTGGTCTAAGCTTCAACATAGCTATAAATGCTTCATTCTACCCCAAATTCAGCTCAACATTCAATGCTCTTAGTTGAACTAGGTTTGGTAACCTCGATGTCTGAATTTGTGCCACATTGTTATTAGATTTCCTGCTTAAGGCATCAGCCACAACATTAGCTTTACAAGGATGGTATTCAATCGTGCAATCATAATCCTTAAGCAATTCAATCCACTGCTGTTGTCTCATATTCAACTCCTTCTAACTCAATAAATATCTCAAGCTTTTATGATCTATAAATATCTGGAATGTCTTACTATATAAATAATGTCTTCAAATTTTCAAGGCAAACATTACCGCAACAAGCTCTAAATCATGAACTAGATACTTAAACTCATGAGGTCTTAATTATCTCAAAGCATATGCTAGCACTTTACCTTATTGCATCAAAACACACCCTAATCTGTGGTGCGAAGCATCACTGTATACAATATAACCCCTAGATCCAGATGGAATAGTTAACACTGGTGCTGTAGTCAATCGGTGTTCTAATTCCTCAAAAAAATTTAACATTCCTCAGTCTATCTAAAAGGTACATTCTTCCTCAGAAGCTTTGTTAAAGGGGCTAAGATTAGTGACATTCTTCCTCAGAAGCTTTGTTAAAGGGGCTAAGATTAGTGACATTCTTCCTCGGAAGCTTTGTTAAAGGGGTTGAGATTCATGAAAACCCCTCAATAATCCTTCTTTAATAACCAATTAGTCCAAGAAAACTTTGAATCTCAGACACATTTCTTGGGGCTTCCCACTTCGTTACTGCCTTAACTTTCTTTGGGTCTACCTATATGCCCTGTCCAAATACTACATGACCCAAGAACACCACTTAATGAAGACAAAATTCATACTTACTGAACTTGGCATATAATTGCTTCTCTCTCATTATCTATAAGACTGACCTCAAATGCTCAGAATGTTCCTCTCTACTCTTCAAGTACACCAAAATATCATCTATGAATACAATCACAAAATAATCTAAGTAAGGCTGAAATACCTTGTTCATCAGTGCCATAAAAGTCATTGGAGCATTCGTCAATCCAAAAGGCATCATCAAAAACTCAAAATGTCCATATCTGGTCCTGAATGCACTCTTTGGTACATCAGCTTCTGCTATCTTCAACTGGTAGTACCCTAGCCTTAAAACCAGTTTAGTAAACACCTGAGCTCCCTATAATTGGTCAAATAAATCATCAATTCTTGGTAAGGGATACTTGTTTTTCACCATCACCCGATTTAACTGTCTATAATCAATACACAATCTCAAAGTCCCGTCTTTTTTCTTTACAAACAAAACTAGAGATCCCCAAGGTGACACACTGGGTCTGATAAAACCATTATCCAATAACTCCTACAACTAGGTCTTAAGTTTCTTAAGTTCCACAAGTGTCATCCTATACAGAGGAATAGATATAGGAGCGGTACTTGGAATAAGGTCAATTGTAAACTCTGTTTCCCCATTCGAGGGTAATCCTGGTAACTCACTGGGAAACACATATGAGAAATCCCTGACAACAGGAATATCTTGAATTGTCTGCTCAGCTCGAGTATTAGTTATATAGGCTAAGTAAGCCTCACATCCATTTCCAATCAATCTAAAGGAATTCACTGAGGAAATTAACATAGCTAGCACTGCCTGACTAATACGTCGAAATATCACTCGTTGTTGATTAGGAGATTCAATAATCACTTATTTAGTATAGCAATTCATTACAGCTCTATGTGCAGTAAGTCAATCCATACCCAGAAAAAGATCTATCTCTCTTAACTGTAGAACTATCAAATTATCTTCCAACTTCGCCTGAACAACCCGAATAATGCACCCTTTACAGACTTCCCCACTCACTGTAGTATTACCAACTGGAGTACTCACTTTTAAGCCACATTTTAACATCTCTCTCTCACAGTGCAGTTTAGATGATAGGTGTGGGGTAATAAATGAATGCGCGGACCCTAAATGTAACAATGCAAATGCCTCAAAATTAATGATATATAACATAGTTGCAACTACATCAGGGGAATTTTGAGCCTCTTTTTGGTAATGGCATAGATCCTAGCCTGAGACTGTGATTGGTTGCTTTGTATCTTAGTTCTGGCAGTAGGACCTGCTGAACTAGTTCTCCCCTACCTCTACCTCTTTGTCCTGCTTCGCTGGCTCTACTTTGCAAGACAGTCATTTCAGTTACGGATCCTCCTCTCACTCCAGACTGTGCTCCTACAATGGCAAGACAATCTCTGATTTGATGCTAAAAAAAGCCACATCACAAACAGGCTCCCAATATGTTCCAACATTCTCCGCTATGTCTCTTCCCATAATGCCCACAGCTGGGCATCTGTTGTGGTTGCCCACCATATGTTTGTCCTTCAGACATCTGACCTCTACCAGAATAGACAAAGCCACCTCTCGGCCTAAACGCTGACTGTCTTGACTTCGGCTATGATCGCGATGGTCTGTTCAGGCGTTTGTTGAACCTTCTGTCAGAATCAACTTGGAACTCACCTTGTCTCTTCAATCTAAACTCCTACTTGTACTCTCCTCGTTCATTCTTCAGTAACTGCTCAACCAGATTGAAGCAACTCATAGCTTAATAAAGTTACTGAAATTGGTAATGGCCAATCTCATTCTGATTTCTATATTCAGTCCATCCTCAAACCGTATACATTTCTCTTCCTCCGTCGGGATTTAAACCGTACCTAATATTTAGCTACAGTGAGGTTCCCCTGTTTCAGGTCAAGAAACTCTTTCATCTTTCTATCCAGGTAGATCTTTGGCATATAATTCTCCTTAAAGACCCTCAAGAAGTCTTCCCACGTCAATATATAAGGTCGGGTAGAGCTACCAGGAACAGTTTTCTATCACTTGTAAGTTGGACCTTGGAGTAACGAGACTGCATGGTCAAATCAGACTCATAGTCCATCTGATCAAATATCCTCTCTGTCCTTTCCAACAATCCCTCTACCTTAGCAGAGTCTGTACTTCCATAAAAGTTCACAACCCCCTGCTTCCTGAGCTTATCATATCTTCTATCTCTCTTCTCAGGGACTCTTTGAGGTATTTCTTCAGATTGGGGCATAGGAGACTCCCTATTGGCTCTTATTGACTCAAAGTTAGCTGATTCCATAACTCGGTCTCTTATAGCGGATAACCTATACCAAACAACAATTGTGATCACTATACGAGTCTCTCGCTAAATGTCATGTTAAACTATTCCCATATGTCCCTAAGGATGCCAAACTATGGTCTGATACCAAATATATAACATACCACTCTAATAAAGCATATACCTGGCATACCAGAGTATATCCGAGCACATACCCTATGGGAATGGCACGTTAGAGCAAACAAATTATCTTATTTATGGCATCACATATATCACAAGATCTTCAAAAGATCAAGCATTCTCATTTCATTCACAAACATAACATTCATTGTGTCATTACAATTTATAACTCATGTATAAACATTACATATTATGCGAGAGTTTACATCTCTATACAAAATGTTCAACCTGAAATGGGACACTAGACTAAAATAATTTAACTAGACTCTTCAAAATCAGCTGACCAGACCTTTGGGCCATTTTGTCCCCAAAACACGGGTACTATACTTTTACTATATTGTCTTAGAAGCTAGCTCTCCTTTGTACCTAAAAATCAATGTTGCAATTTTGATGAGATTACCAACTCAGTGAGTGAACCATCATCGATAGTCAGAATGCAACAACCATAAATGTATAACCAAATTCAACAAATAGATCACATTATTCCAGACCACCACATCACTTTCGATCACATTTAAACAAATACATCTTGTGCATAAAAATTGCGTATCACTATATTTGAACAATTCAATAATTCATCGCAATCATTCATACTATCAAATCCCAACAAGCACAGCTTGTATACAACCATGGTATAACACTGTTTCAAAGCAATTAAATAATTCATTTCAGTCATACATATGATACATATCAAGTTACATATGCAAATGCACATGTGACTTCATCCATTTTTACTTTGTTGTGACCGAGCACCTATTTACTGTCCCATATTTGTTGTAGATATCGGGCTCATTTTATATTCTATTCCGTACCTATTGTGGATACTGAGCTCATTAATAACTGAGCTTGTGGCTCTTTTTTCACATTTATGAGCTTTAAGCTCTTTTTCACACTGGTCACTCCAGTCACAATCCTTTATCTGATCATGCATAACAATGTAATGAAATGCATCAATTCACATAATATGCTATCGATAACTTTCATTCAACGTGCACAGTTATTTATCACATTCATCAGATCTGAGTTCGACATTCAACATTCGGTTGAGTACACATTTTCCATATTCACATACAAATAGAAAGAACTTCTAATACAATCCCGAATATCAAACTCCTTGGACCAACAATATTCGGAATCATGACAATCATATACATAACAATTTAATAATTGAAAGTCAATCTAAACAATTTACTCTTAGTGAGACAACATCTAGGTTAACTCACAGTATGCTCCAGTTAAGCTATTTCCTTGATGACCCGACAATGTGTGGATGCTGACGATCAATTTGTGCTTCTTTAATCATGCAATACACACATAATTCACATATTACTAAGTTGATCAATCACATAATTATTCAACCATGCACATGTATACATGTCATGTCTAATGCATGCTCAGTTGACTATTCATGGGTATGTATCCTTAATCACAAGTCTTAATCATTTAAATATTATAGCTTGTACATAACTTGTTTGCAATTAGGTTATGCCTTAAGTAAGTTTGATTTCTCTAAATTCATCATTCATACATTCACCAATCCTTTTCTAATATTATATATTCATTCAATTTTCCCAATTCTCATTCATTCATACCTAATTCACATGACTCATATCCATTGAATCACATTTGCATTCATAAGAACACTTTTATAACTTTAACAACTCATAAATTCCAGATTTAAGTACATTGATATCAAGACAATCTATTCCTTAAGTTATCACATTAATTAACAACATAGACTTATCAAACCCTTAACCAATTAATCCAACATCAAACTAGGTTCATTTCAAGCTCCAATTAAATCCAAATACATATCCTTAGTTAGTTCAACAATCACACAAAACAGAAATTTTCCATTTCAAAGACGATCATGGGATGAGTGACCCGAAAGTTTTCTATCCATTTTCCTTCAATTCTTTCCAATTTTTCACATCTTCATACCAAATTCAAAGTACCTTCATCATAGTCCATTAATTATACTACAATTCCTCATCAATTTCATCTCCAATTCAACTAAAAAATATCCAATTGGCAACTAATAAAATATCTATCTTTCATGTGTCAAAAACCAAAACATAAATTATCATTCACTATCATACATGTAATCCTGGGGTTTTTCTTTCCAAATTCAGGAACACTTCACTAGCACCTTTCTTTAGGATAAATCCACCTTCATTAAAATTCAAATTTCAATATAAGTTATCCATATAACAACCTTTTACCTACTGTTCTTATTCATCAAAAACAAAACAGAAAAGTAACTAATTCTTCCATTAATTTCTAGCTTAACCTCATCATCAATACCTCTTGTAATTCATCCCAATTCATTCATCATAAGATTTCTATCACACATACCACAAAGAATAGAATTTTCATATACTTGTTTAGCTCTAACTCCACCTCAATCAACAAGCTATCCTAGTCCTCCAAGCTCGCAAGCAAAATTCCAAGAACCAGGTGGGAGAAATGGGTTTTAGCTATAAGATGAAGACAACAGAATATTGGAGTGGCAAAGTGCAAAATTTTGGGCAAAACTCAAAGTTGTGAGGGTTGAGTGTGTATATCGATAATGAGAAAAGGAAGAAGAAGATAGCATGTAGCAAAAACAAAAGAGAAAATCGTCTTCCATCTGTGTGGGTGTCATGGGTATAGGTGTATTGTGAGTGTGGAGACACTTGTCATAACATTTGTCAATTAAAGACCCAAGCCATATGTCTTATTCTTAAACTACCAAATGTCACTCCATAACTAGCCTATTTTTCTTATAGTTTCCTAAGCCACTTGCCAACTAATTACCTAAGCCATTTGTCACTCAATCCTACTGCCAAGAGTCATTTATTTCTACTGCCATGTGTCAACTTGTCGTGCAATTTGACTTTTTTTTAGTTCAATTGTACATATTAACTCATCAATCTCCTAATTGTAACAATTAATTCCAAATTACTAATTGTAATTTATCAAACCAAAATCCAATACATAATTAATACACAATCACATCATAATCACTTAAACCCTTTCATACCCCAGAATATGTCAATTAAGTGCATATACTATCCTTGCAACGTTTCTAACTCATGATTCATGTGTGTATGTGAATATTATGCATGTAAATGAAATGTATTTCATAAATTCTCAATGATATTACTCATATGTAATAGTCTAAGGTTCTAACCCTTAGTATGGAAACAGATTATTGCAGATAGAGAATCTTGCTTTTAGAACGCCAAAATATCTTTCAATAACATTTATTAATGAAGAATGCATGTAGTTAAATAATTTCTATGGACCTTGAGGTCTTCCTCTACCTCTATAATCTCGTAAATGATATCTTTGACCTCGGTATGGTGAAAGAAATCCAGGCATATTAGTGTAGCCCGAGTCAACCAAATAGTACTTAACTAACATAGAAAGAACATAATATTAACAAAAAGATATTAAAAATGAATAATAATTACTATGTTTATTTAAAATAATAATAGTACTTACCTTACATAGAAAGAATATAATATTAACAAAAAGATATTAAAAATGAATAATAATTACTATGTTTATTTAAAATAATATAATACCTTGTGGAGGCATAGGGAATTGATTCGCTGAATTTGTCACTGTTTCCAAAAGAACTCGAGAGTCATTTGCAGTACCTTCCCATCCCATCATTACATATGTAAAACGCATGTCAAATGAGCAACAACAGATAATATTTTGGGTTGGATTAATTCTTTTGGCCCTGTATGGTATTTGTTCATCGGTTGGAACATGTGCATCAATATGTGTACCATCTATTGCTCCTATACAATCCTAA
>JANKOD010000191.1:26484431-26498991 GCA_026284645.1 Erythroxylum acuminatum
AAAATGTTACAAATAGTTAATTAATAACATTTATAAAATATAATATAAAATCATTTGTAGCTATCAATAAATGTCATGTTAAACTCGACAATAACATGTCAAAACTGTTACTAAAGCATCATATTTTTAGTAACATAGGCTGTCATAGCATAGTCATTAGTGTTACCACTCATATTTAATAACACTTATCACCTATTACCGTATGTCATTTTTGTTGTAGTGTTAACAATTATAAGTTTCATGAACTCCTTTAATTTTCTAAATGAAAATAACTAAAATAACTAAAACTACTAGATATAAGAGACTTATTTCTATTATATTAAGAAAATTTGAAATTAAAAAAGTATTAGTATTACTATTAAGCAATACAAAGAGTGTCATTTATCATAAGAGGCCTTCCTAATATTAATTACTAAAAGTTCAAGAAATTAAACTAATTAATTTTTTTAATTTATGAGATAAAAAAAGTCAAATAATATGCACATATATATACTACTATTCTCTAGTCAAATTGCTTATTTAAGGCCGTATTGAGCACTTCGGTAATAATTTATAGGAGAAAAACTGTATACATAATATGGATTAATAGGAAAAGAAAGACTTTAAAAAATTATATAAGAAAATAAATAATTTACTCAGTATTAAAAGAAAAAGAAAGACTTTTTTTTAGGGAAGAAAAAGAAAGACTTAAAATATTTATAAAAAATTTTAGAAAATAAAAATGCATTTGATGTGCAACTAAGTCTATGTCTTAATTAATGAAGAGTAAAATCAAAATAAGATAAATTAAATGAAAATAAATAATTATCGTAAATAAACTCACAAAATATTTATAATTTTTACAAAATATAAAATTATAACCTTATATTTACGACAAGCTTATAAACCTTTTATATTAAGATTAAAAATAATGACCATATAACTATAGAATAAAATGAATTATGAAATAATGATAATATTTTTAATCTTAATATACACGTCTATTCAAGATAGAATTCTATAACATCTAGAGCATTATCCAAAATAGCTTTTTGAATCCAAGTCAAACAAGAATTATTATTATTTTTTGTTCTAAGTCAAACAAGAATTATTAGTTAGCTATCACCATCCAATTAATATCTTATAGGTCAAATTAATAAAGAATGTGACAACTAATTACTTAGATATATATAACATATATCCTAACAAAAAATAATCAGGACCATATAACTATAGAATAAAATGAATTATGAAATAATGATAATATTTTTATCAATGCAATAATTTATAAAGATAAAAATAAGTCATAAAAAGATTGTCAAAATAAAATATTTTTAATTTTCTAAAATTTGTGTCCTTTAAATTTTAATTATATCATTTATTTCTCAAGTTAGATGAATTTAAATATTTTATATCTCTTATTATATTTTTAGATATTAAATTAATATTTTGTTTTATTATTTAATAAAATTTTAACAATCTTACCTAACTTAAAATTTTTAATAAATAAATTAGATTAATTATATAAATATACGTAGATAAATTATAAAGCCAAGAAGGCAATTATATGAACACGATGAGGACTTATCGTGTTTATCACTTGGGTATAATAAAGCCAAGAAGGCAATTATATGAATACGATGAGGACGTATAGTGTTCATCACTTCGGTAGTAAATAGTAGGGTAAGGGGTTCATAAAGACATACACTGATCAGACAAGAACACTTGCAAAAAAGAGTAAATGGTGGGGTAAGAACTTAGAACAGTTGCAAACAAGCGTAAATGGTGGGGTAAGGGTTTATTCATAGAAGGATTCGGCTCGGAAAGGGGATCCTCTTGCCCCTTCCCGTCTAAGCCATCTACTCATTCGGGACTCACCTAAATGGATGACTCAAGTTGAAGGAGGTCAGAATAGGAGCAGTTGAAGGGGTTAGAAGATTTGGAGCCCTCGAAAAGTTGGAAAAAATATCTGAATTTATCATCCTTATCAGCCGACAAAGAGGACAAACTCAACCCTCAACCCTCAACCTCATCCAGTCCAGTCTCTTCATCAGAAAACGAAATATTTTTCTAATGCGAGTAATTTCCTAATTAAAAACAAAACCTTTTTTTATAAAGATAATAATTGGTGCCGACAACTTCCGACCAGGTCATCACCCTAAAAGAAAAAAAAAAGATTAGTTGGAAAAGAAATAGCTTATAATATTTTAATGTCTTTGACTGTAAATATATATCGCCTAGACTTTATAGTTTTGGCTGCTTAAAACTACTAGAGTAGACAACGTTCTAAGTGAGATTTTTTTTTTTAATCTGAGGAAATTCTGTCGGCGGATTAAGTGGGTACATCTCTATAAGGTATTAATTAGCGCACTACTTTATAGGCGGGCTAAATGGATACACTTCATCATTGAAGGCCCAACACTTACTGATAAAACTTCAGCTATCCCAAGCTCTTACAAGAGGGACTAACATAAAATCGAACCTGAAACTTAACTGAAGTCAAAATTCGCTCTTAACTATCGAACCACCCCTTAACGGCGTTCATACGGAGATGTTTATATAAAAATAACTAGTTGTGATTATAAAAAGCATGTAATGAATTGACATGCCAAAGTTAGTGTGTTAGTGCAGGTATCCTTGACTGTATAGAATTTTATATATTTTAAAGGCAATATTATATTTTAAATAATAAAATTTATTTAATATTAATCAAAATTATAAAATATATTTATTAAATCTTTGAAGTTTCGACTTGTTATTGATATATTTTAGTGTTAATTTTGTTGTTAATATGTTAATATAGAGTGAAAAGTATGCCTCATTCCACGTCAAATCACACATGAATTATAATAAATTAAATAAAGCATCATTTCAATTTTAGTTAATTAATTAATGGATTAACACTTGAATTTTTACTAACGATGACAATGGCTAGATTAAATAATCGGATAATCCAAATTTTACTCGAAATTTTAATTAAAATGATATTTTGAAATTGGATTAAATCATTTTCGATTGAGTTAATATTCTCAAATTTAAGTCTCGTTAATTCAATTAATTTAAACTTTTGTTTATTGATTTGGGTTGAAACAATAAATTATTTATAATTTTTAGTAGTTTTTATTACTTGTTTTTAATATATTAATTAATAAAATAATTTTAAAATAATTATTTAATTTATTAACTACATGTGTAGTTTGATTTGGAATAAAGTCTGCTTATTTAGCATTCCTCAACATCAACATTATTAGAGATATTTAATAGTATGTTATATTTGTAATAAATTGAAACTTTAAGAACTTGATTAATATAGCTTATAATTGTGTTGTATTATAAAATTAAATATATTATTTTTATTTTTATTTTTAAAATATTATTATAAGTTATCATATGATTATTGTATAAACATAAGGGCCTGTTTGGTTGGATATTAATTAATAGAATGAAACGGAACGGAATGATTTATAATGAAATAAAATGTAATATAGTGAAAAGTTGTTTAAAAAGGATGGAAGGGTTCATAATGTAATGTAATGAAATATTGTTTCGAAGATGGATGGAATGTAATGTAATGTATAATAAATAACTATTATACCTTTATATAACATTCTCACACAACCTAGAACTAAAAAAGAAAAAAAATACTATAATACTATGATTTTAAAACAGCAAAAACCTGTAACTTACGAAAAACATGTCATGGTTGTCACTTGTTCAAGTCACACAACCGTGACAAACAATTAAAGTCACGGTTGTGGCTTGAACAATAATTTTTTTATTTTCTATTTTTATTAATAAAAATTTTATTATTAATTGCATACAATTTTATTATTAATTATATAAAAATATTGTTATCAATTATTAAATAAAATTTATTATATTAAATATTATTCTATCCTATTTGATTTATATTTAAAAATAATTTATTTATAATTTTATTTACATAGAAATATATTTATGATTTACCAAAAATATATTACGAATGTGACAAACAATTAAAGAATAAGTTTCTTATATATTTTTCTTTTTTATTAATAATTTTTATTTTATTATTAATTATATAAAAAATATTATTGTGTTGTGTTGGCTGTTATTAGGGTCAGATAAGAAATAATTGGTATTATAAAAAATTATTGACGATATATTAGATAGTATATATTTATTAGGTTACGTTTCATCCTAAACCTTTTTAATTGAAGATTTCTTATTTTTACTATTTAGGATGGAATAGATTCTTAACATGAAACCTTTAATTCTATTTCATTTTATTTCACCCTATTATAAAACATCCGTCTAAGCGATAAAGTGGCCCTCTCTTTCCTTTATAAAACCTTAAACTAAAAAGAGCCTAAAGGATTGCTAAATTTTTTTATCAAATTTTCTAAATTATTGTAAAAAATGTGTTGCAATCATTGTCGTCCATTTTTGAACAAATTTATGATCGTCACCAACCAGAGTTCATCACCTTCATTTTGTGTATAAGTAGCCGATTACATTACTCCATAATCAAACAACTTCTTAGCTTGTTCTTCTTCTGATTCTCCTTCCCGATGTCTCCGATCATGGAAGTCAAGCAACCCTTTCAAAGACTGACCCCATCCATATATACCAACGGCACCAGTTCACCTGCAAGAACAAGTAGCTCAGCTTCTCAATCATCGTCTGATGATGTGCACCATACTCACTCTGAATCATTTGGAGCACTAGCTGAGTCCATCGTCCCTGATCAGGCCAACTCTTCGTCTGACAGAAAACTGAGTTGGCTTCGCTCTCAAATCATTGGCAGTGAAGTTGAGTTTGATACTCCTTTTGGAAAACGAAGACTTACGTATGCTGATCACACTGCCTCAGGACGTTCTCTTCTCTACATCGAAAGTTTCATCATGAACAAAGTTCATCCCTTCTATGGTAATTGAGTTGATCGTGATCATATTATTTAAGCGAATTTTACTGCATATTCACTATGAATATTTTCTTGGATTACAGGGAACACTCATACTGGGGACAGCTATGTCGGACATCAGACCACAAAAATGGTGCATGTAGCTTCTCAGTACATCAAAAAGTGTTTAGAAGGAAAAGAAGACGATGCAATAATCTTCTGTGGCTCAGGAACTACAGCAGCAATCAAAAGGTTACAAGAGGTTATGGAAATTACCGTACCATCAACCATGAGAGACAGAGTTGTAAGGTGCCTGAGAAATGATGAGAGATGGGTAGTCTTCATTGGACCATATGAGCACCACTCCAACATCCTTTCATGGCGTCAAAGCTTGGCCGAAGTCGTAGAGATTGGTTTAGATGACAGTGGTTTGATTGACCTTGAAGCTCTCAGGAAAGAACTTCAATCACATAAGTACTCGAACAGGCCAATCCTGGGTTCATTTTCAGCTTGCAGTAACGTGACAGGAACTTTTTCAGATACTCGAGCAATCGCTAGACTACTTCATGAACATGGAGCTTTTGCTTGCTTCGATTTTGCTGCGAGGTTTCTGTCAATTATCTATCTTCAACAATTCTTCTGGTTTCTATATTATCTAACTTTCTAATCATTTGATGAATCAGTGGCCCTTATGTGGAGATTGACATGAAATCTGGTGAGATTGATGGTTATGATGCTATATTCCTGAGTCCCCACAAGTTTCTGGGTGGACCTGGAACACCAGGAATACTTCTGATGAATAAAGTCCTATACAGATTGAGATCTTCACCACCATCAACCTGTGGTGGTGGAACTGTCAATTATGTGAATGGCTTCAATGAAAAAGTAAGTTTCATGAGTTATCTTCTTCTCTCTTTTCAAAAATTTAATGAATAAATTTGCAGGATACTCTATATCTGAATGAGATAGAAGAAAGAGAGAACGGTGGAACACCTCAGATCATTCAAACCATTAGAGCAGCTTTAGCTTTCTGGGTCAAAACCTACATCACATACCATGTTATAGAGAGACAAGAAGATATTTACACAAGGAGAGCCCTGGAAAGGCTTGGTTCGAACAAGAACATAGAGATCTTAGGGAATACGAAGGTGAAGAGACAAGCTATAGTGTCTTTCCTGATATATACAACCAACAATGTTCAGGACGGTGATAATGATGGTGAAGATGCAGGTTTCTACTTGTGGGGAGAGACAGGGAAGAAAAGGGACAAGCCTCTTCATGGACCTTTCGTTGCAGTTCTGCTCAATGACCTATTTGGTGTACAAGCTCGAGGTGGGTGTGCTTGTGCAGGACCCTATGGTCACAGTTTGCTTAACGTGAATCAGACCACGTCTCTCAACATCAAATCTGCAATAGAACAAGTAAGAACTAATCCTTATTTATTTTATCATTAATTATATTTTTAAATAATTAAAGAAAACATTTCTAAAAGTTTATTTATTTTAATTTGATTGAAATAAAATAAATATATTATTTATATTTAGATAATTCTTTATTTATGAATAAAAGATTTTTTGATTTATTAGAAAATTATTTTTATTTATTAATTAAGAAAATTGAGCATTCTTTAATAATTTTAAAATTATTTTCTAATTTATTAAGCAATGATTTTTAATTAATTGAAAACATAATCCCTAAATAAATAATGAAAAGGATTTCTTAATTAATTAAAGTGTTTTATTTAATTTTAAAAGTGGGTTTTTAATATAAAAATGTTATTTTTAAGTTTTTAAAATTAAATTAGATATTTTCTAATTAAAGATAATTCGAACTGAAATTGTTATTGAATCAATGAACTAGGGTTACAGTGGGGTGAAGCCTGGATGGACAAGGATTAGCTTCCCATACTACATGTCCAACGAAGAATTTGAGTTTGTGCTTGCTGCTGTAGAGTTTCTGGCCACTTATGGCCAGAGATTCCTGCCATTGTATCGTTTCAACTGGAAATCTGGAAGCTGGACTTTCAAGAAGAAGGCACTGTACAAGGACCAATACTCAGAGATCGCTGGCGGCAACTTCATGCCCTTGGCAGGTTTAATGCAAGCAATCAGAAGCAGAGATGGCGATTCCATTACACAGGACAGCACAAAATACTCTAATCAGTGTGAGATTACGATTGGCAAGTATGAATCTTACATGCAAATCGCCAAATGCATTGCAAGCTTACTTCCAAAATTCCCAAGTGGAAGAACCCTTCCAAAAGACTTGGATCTCAACCTGGTTTATTTTAAAGTTTAGGGTTAATTGCACGGATCTTATTTTTCATTTCAATTATTGTGTTTTGAAAAATATTAATTACCTCCTTGATTATTATTTAGCTATTATATAACTCCGTTGATCACATTTCATTAGTTTTTCATCTATTTATAACTCTAAAATGATATAGTATTGAAATTTGAAAATTTCAATATTACATCGTTTTGTAAAATAGATGAAATATAATGAAACAAGTTATATAATAGTCAAATATTATTATAAGGAGGTAAATAATAATTTTCAAGACATACAGATTGAGATGAAAAGGTAAAGTTGAATTACAAACGATCCCGATAAATTTAACCCTAAAGTTTAAGGTGCTCTTCCTTTGTCATAAACTTAATAGCTTGGAAATCATTTCCTTTGTTGGATTACTAGTTTGTTTACCAGAAGCTAAACATACCTAATCCAAACTTGGTTGGTGTCTTGCCAGTTTTAGCGGTAGCTAAACAAATGGTTATGTACTGTTATGTTCAAGGTCCTGATATGGACTTTGATGCAATAAAACTTTGTGAATAATGGTGTGCAAGTGGTAATAAAAAAATGTTATTTTGAAAGCTTTGCTTTCTTTCTTTTTTAATGATGCCTTCAATTTATTTCTATCTTTTAAGTTTTAATATCTAGAAGGGCACATCAAGTTTTCTTTTTAAATGCCAATCCAAAAGAAAAAATTATAAAAGAGCGCATAATTGTTTAACTGAAATTAATCAAAGGCATCAAGGCCAGATATTGTATGTGCTGTGAATATCATGGCTAGTTTTAATCACAATCCTTCGAGACAACATGCTTTATATGCGAGAAGAATATTGAGATATGTGAAGCATACGGTTGATCATGGAATTGGTTTGGAAAAGGAGAAAAGGTAGAGTTATATGTGTTTAGTGATGTAAGTTATGCTGAAAGCAATGAATGCAAGAGTAGGAGTGGGTACTGCTGTAGCTTAGGGTCTGCAATTTTTGTTTGGTGTTCAAAGAAGTAGAAGAGTGTTGCGCAATCATCAGCTGAGGCTGAGTATGTGGTAGTGAACATGGCTGCCAAGTAAGCTCAATGGTTGAAGAAAATCCTATTGGATGTTGATGAATTAAAGGAAAAATGTGTAACAATTTATTGTGATTCAAGTACTACCATTTCAATGACTGAGAATCCATCTGATCATGTAAGAACCAAGCATATGAAAGTGAAGTATCATTATGTTAGGGAATTGATCGAAGAAAAGGAAATCAAAATGGCTTTCTATATATCAAACTTCCAACTTGCTGGTTTATTCACCAAGGCATTGGCAAGATGGAGATTCGATGATAGGTGTGCAAGCTTCACAAAACAAAGGAGGAGCTGCTGACTTGTGTTGTTTCATGGAGCCTGTTATGTTGAAATTCGTGGAAGAGTTTGCAAGATCAGTGAAAGTGAAGAAGAGAGGCGGAATGAAGAACAAGATTCCTGTGTATAGAAGAAAGCTAGAGATGATGATTTTGGGAGCAATTTAGAAGTGTTTAGATCCAAAGAACATAATTCAAATGATTGAAATCAGCGCAAGAAAGGTGGAATCAATGAAGCAACATGCAATGGGAAGCCAAATGATGAAAAACCAGAATGTATGAAGTAAGTATAGAGCTGGTTTTACATCAGCTGAAGAAAAATTCCTGAAGAAATTATGAAAAAGTCATGCAAGTCAATGAAGTAGAGGAATTCAAGGCTAAAGTATCAATTGCCATTAAAGGGAATTAAGCTAGTTCAGAACCGCACATCAACTTTTGTTTCTACAGCATCAAGTTTTTTAGTCTTTTTACTTTTTGCAGCTTTAAAATCATTAGGTTATTGTCAGAATTTGTTAATGTTTCAGACAGCAGTGATGTTTTTGTCCTTGATGAACCAATGAGAGTGAGATACATGTCAAAATCTTGCTCTTTAGTTATGTTATTGTCTTTCATTTTCAACCATTGATGTAAGATGGCAAAAAACATGTAAGAGTTAATGTGAAAAGCTCCAGATAAATTACAGATGTAACAGTTGCAGAAATATATGAAAAAACCATCTTCTTCTTTGTTAAAAAATTCTTCCCTTTAATTTCTGCTATTCTTCTTCAGTTGTTTTAGAGTTTTTTGGAGTTGTGCTGAGTGAGTTGTGTTGAATACAATACTTAGAGTGGAAAAAAACTAAACTTTGAAGTTAAAATTTCCATTTCTGAAGAGCTAGCATGATTTCATAGTTACAATCCGAATCCAAACCTTTACAAACACTTGTGAGAAATGTGCCACAGAGAATAAAATCAGTACATTAAAAGCAAATGTTGATCTTCTGAAATTTTTTCCTCTTCACTGGAGCAAAACCATTTAATTCAGAAGCTGCTGGAGAGGAGTCACCTTCGAGCTTGAAATTAGAGCATACTAGAAGTTCTGTTCTTCCTTGCTGGAGTGCTAGAAGTTCTGTTCTTGCTTTCTGGAGTGGTATCAGGGCCACACGGTTCACACAACTTGGACTGAACCAAAATCATGGCAGGTACGAGTTTCCCCATGATGAATCTACAAAGTGTATAAGCTAATATATCAGTCTTAACTAGTAAAAATTACAGAGCTTGGGCTCTTATAGTTGAGGAATGTCTTAGAATGTGTGAATGTTGGGATGTGGTGAATGAAGGAGTGACTGAAGTTGAGGGAATAACAGAACGAACAGACCAACAATTAATAAGACTTAGGCAGGACAGAGACAATGACTTCAAAGCTCTTGTTTTCCTAAGGGCAGTAGTTAGTGAGGCAATTTTGTTAAGACATGCTAGTTGCAAAAGTGCTAAAGAATTATAGGAAACATTGAAGATTGAGTATGTGGGCTCAGCTCAGTCCTTAAGATTGAAGAAACAGGTTGTAATGAGGAGCTTTGAAAATTTTTCGATGAAGGATGAAGAGAATATGGGAGCTGCAAAAACCAGATTCATGAATTTAGTTCAACAGCTGAAGAAGTTTGGAGAAAACACAAATACTGACAGATTGGTGGACAAGTTTTTGAGTAGGTTGCCTTTGAGATTTGAAGCAAGCATAGCACCTGTAGAATGGCAATTTAGTAATGATCCAGATTCTGTGACATTGGAACAAGTTTTCAATGTTCTAGAAATGCATGAGGCAAGACATGGAATTCGAAGAGAATGAGAGGAATATGCTTTGAAGGCTGAGCGTTTAAAGTGCCAGAAAACCCACCAATTCTCACTCAAACTCCAAATCTGACTCAAAACTACCCTGAATCAAATGTTGTGCAACCTCAGATGCCTCCATATTACAGAACTAACCTCAAAACACTCAAAATCCTTACCAAACCTCATTTCCTCAAAACCAGATTTATCAAAACCAAATGCAATATCAGTTACCTCCAATATATCCTCAAACACCATTACCTCATCAACTGCCTTACTTGAATCATCCCTAAATTTATCAAGCTACCAACCAATATGTTGGAAATAACTCAAACAGAATGCAAAGTGGATCTAGAACTTCAAAGTGGGGAATGTATCCAAATTGCAAGTTTTATGGGAAGAACAATCATACTGCTGAAGAATGCTTTTGGAATGAAAATGTGGACTATATACATTGTAGAAAAAGAGAACATTCGAAGAGGGCGTGTTATGAGAAATGGATGAATGAGCAACAAACCCATCTTTGGCAAGCCACCACCAATTCATCCCTTACAAAAACAAACCACTTCATCAAGTCAAATCCCAATTCAACCTCAGCCTTACCAAAATGCTCCTAGATCACAAATTTACCAAGCACATTATGTTGCAAATTCTGAAAATGCATCATATCCACCACAGTTTACCTCTCAGCCTTTATTGTCTCAAGCTTAGTCACCTCAACCTCAAATAACTTAGCCTTATGTATCCCAATCAGCCTATACACACCAAATGCCATACCATTCGATACACACACAAACATCAAGCTAACAGCCACAAAATACTTATCCTGTTAATAAGTCCTCATCCCAACAACCATCAGAAACCAGTCCAAATCTCCAAGCTAATCTACACAACATTCCAAACAATCAATTTGGTTCATCACAGAATAGTAAAGCAACAGAAAAGCCAGTGACAGGGGAAAGTGTATTTATGGTGGAAGCTTGTCACAAAACTAAGAAAAATGACCCTGATATCGAAATTTGCATGGCTGAAGCAAAGGAGGAGAAAGAGGGCCAATGGCTAGTGGACAGTGGATGTTCAAATCACATGACAAAAAGAAGAGAAGCATTTATGAAGAAAGATATAAATACGAACACAGTGGTAAAGATTGGAAATAGTGAAATTATACCAGTATCGTGGAAGGGGCTGTGGAATTAGCTACAAAGGCTGGAAATACAATTCTTGAGGAAGTCTATTATATCCCTGAACTTGATCAGAATTTGATCAGTGTTGGTTAGCTATTGAAGAAGAAGTACAAGGTTCATTTTGAAGATGAAATGTGCAGGATTTTCACTGAGCAAGGTGAGTTAGTGCACAAAGTTCCAATGATTAATAGAGTTTTTAAGATTAAAATGCAAGAAGTGGATGGAGAATTTGCTACTATTCCATTGACAGAGTTGACTCAACTATGGCATCGAAGATATAGACATGCAAACTTAGATTATTTCATTGATATGCAGAAGAAAGAGTTGGTTCATGGAATACCACATTTGAGCAACAAGTAGAAATCAGTGTGTGAAGCTTTTGCAAAAGGAAAGAGTCTTGTCTTACCTTTTCCAACAAGTGATTGGAGAGCCACAGAGAAGTTACAATTGGTGCACACTGATGTTTGTGGACCTATGAAGACACCATCTACTGGAGGAAGCAGGTATTATATGAAGTTCATTGATGATGTGTCAAGGTATTTGTGGATCTACTTTATGAACAGCAAAGATCAGGTATTTGGCATGTTTAAAGTGTGGAAAGCTGAAGCTGAAAGTCAATGTGGAAGGAAGGTGAGATGTTTGAGAAGTGATAGAGGAGGGGAGTACATTTCGAATGAGATGAAAAATTACTTTGAAAAAGAAGGCATTTTTCATCAATTTTCAGTTGCATACTCCCCACAGCAAAATGGAGTTGTAGAAAGAAAAAATAGATCAGTTGTGGAAATGGCAAAGGCAATGATGTTTGGAATGAAGGTCCTAAGAAGTTTTTGGCCTAAAGCATGCTTTACTGCTGTTTATTTACAAAACATAATGAAAACTAGAGCTTTGAAGGAGAAAACACCATTTGAAGTTTGGTTTGGAGCTAAACTAAAGGTGAATCATTTAAGAGTGTTTGGATGTGTTGCTTATATGTACATTCCAGAAGCAAAAAAGACAAAGTTGGATGAGAAAGAAATGAAGGGAATAATGATGGGATATAGTGCAGAATCTAAAGGTTATATAATTTACAATCTTGAAACCAAGAAGATGTTTGTGTCTAGAGATGCGAAATTCGATGAAAATGAAGGATGGATGTGGCAAGAGCCTACAGTGAAGAAGTTAAGAGGAGTTAACATTGAGATACCATCGAATGAACCAGTTGTTGATGAAGTTATGAGAGAAGAACCACATTATGAAGTGATAATAGCTAGAGATTCTAATAATTCTGAACATGAAGGGAATCAAGGGGAGATATCATCTAGTTCAGGAAGTGATGGAGTTCAGGAGGAGTTCTTACCAAGATCTGACAATGATGAGTTGAGCTCGAAATCACAAGGGGAAACATCAAGCTCAGATAGTGCCCATAAAACAAGACACTTAGCCTCAATTTATAATGAAACTATCCCTTTGTTTGATTTCAGGTTTGAGGATGCAGAGGAAGAAGAACCAGATGATGCACTCATGGTATCCGAATATGCGTGAATAAGGTGTATCCAAGGAAAAATTTAGAGATGTTGCGTGAATAAGGTGTATTGCCTTCTTCCTTGGTTGACGTGGAACAGTTTGTGGGGTATCTTTGATGTGCATATTTTTGCTCTGATTTTTAGTGAAAAACTAATGAGAAAAATTGCTTGATGGGTTGCTGTTCTCTTTTGGGGGTTTTCGATCTTTTACTGAGCTGATTGTGTTGGCAGTGTTTTTTGGAGCAGCTCTTTCTAATAAGCAGTCCACGAAGTGTGAAGTATTGTTGATTGATGATTGCAGCACTAATACAACCTTGTCACAGATGAGTGGATATATTGTTGGTGCGGCAATTTGGCTTTTTGCTGAAGAATTTCATATCTGAATTTATTGCGCTCTTGTTTTATTTGTCTTTGTTTTTTAGTAAAAATAGTTTGAAAAATCCTCTGACGAGGTTAATACGAGTCGGTCGTGTTATTGGGCGTGAAGATCTTTCACGGGTAGTTAGGTTGTGGGTTGGTTACATAGATTGAGTCGTACGGGGTAGATCAATCTTGTGTAATTTTTGTGAACTACAGTGAAAGAATTTAATCTGGGTGAGGGCCCCACAGACGTAGGCAAATTGTGCCGAACTGCGTTACCAAACGTTGGCGTCTTTGGTATTTTGCTATTGTGATTGTTGTTTTGCTTATGCGAAAAAAAATTTTTTTTGGATTGTTTGCGAACTGATTAACCCCCATAGATTTTTCAAGTTCTCTATTTCCCTTTCTTATACTTTTGTTGTCCTCATTGCGAAGCATGATAAACCGATACATTTTAAGGACTTTAGACCTATTGCTCTATGTAATGTGCTTTACAAAATTGTGGCAAAAGTACTGGCTAATTGATTAAAAACTATTCTGCCTCAAAATTGTCTTTGATGCTCAATCTACTTTGCTCCTGGGAGATCTATTCATGATAATGTCATTGTGGCCTTTGAAATTTTTCGCTGTATGAAGAGGAAATTGAGTGGGAAGTCTGGGGCGGTGGCTTTAAAACTAGATATCAGCAAAGCTTATGATCGCATTGACAATGCTAGCTAAGCAGGGATGGAATCTACTCCAAAACCCTTCTTCCCTCCTCACACAAATTCTCAAAGCTAAATACTTTCCCAGGACCTCTTTCCTGGAAGCAACGAACGGATGTAGTCCTAGTTTTATTTATAGGAGTATGTTACAAGCTAGAGATTTGCTAGCTCTTGGCACCCGGTGGAGAGTGTTGGGACCCGATCCCGGAGCTCAGTCGCACAGCGCTGGACCCCGGAACCGGAAACCCAACTATCCGGAACAGAATCACAATCGAGGACCATTGGGCCCTAAACCCGTCGGAACAAACAAGAGATATAAATTACGGAAGCAAACGTATGTCACTTACCATACATTCATGCACATTAGAGCTATCGAAGATAAACGAAATCATTTAATAATGTCATTACAATGGCAATCTATGCAACAAGTCCACACTGAAAACAAAATACATGCTCAAAACAACATACATCGGGATGCTCAATAATGAGATGCTCAATGGACTATCCAAAAA
>JANKOD010000191.1:26501946-26516960 GCA_026284645.1 Erythroxylum acuminatum
GAAGATGATGAAGATGGTAAAGAACATTGATAATCTTTCAACCAAACTGGTGGTGCAGTAGATCTGGAAGATCTTCTTAAGGGAGGAGATGACAATGGAGGAAAAGAAGCTTCATCAAGGGTGAAGGGTGGTGGTTGAAGCTGATCAGTAACTATAGGTAATAAGGATTGGGATGTAGTGGTGGAGGATGATGTTTCTGGTGGTGGTGGTTGTGTGTCTGGTGAAGAAGGTTGATCTGGTGGGGATGAAAGTGTCAGGAAGTCATAGTCTTCCAGTTAACCAAGATCTGTGATTGTAACCGGAAACAAAGGCTGATCTTGAGGTTTCAGATGAAATGGAAAGATGTGCTCATGAAAGATGACATTTTGATTAACAAAAAACCTTTTAGTGACTAAACTGAACAAGACATAACCCTTTTGAGTAGGTGCATAGCCTAAGAAAACTGCAGGAATGGCTCTTGGTGCAAATTTATCAGTGATGTGAGGTGTTGTGGCATAGCAAAGACAACCAAAGACCCTTAGGTGTTGTATGCTAGGGGCTGTATGATATAACATAGAATATGGAGTTTTCCAATTCAACACTGATGAGGGTAGTCTATTGATAAGGTAACAGGCTGTGTTGACACACTCTCCCCAAAATTTGGATGGTAAATTGCCCTGAAACTTTAATGCCCTAGCTACTTCTAACAAATGTTTGTGTTTCCTCTCTGCTACCCCATTTTGATGAGGTGTATCAACACATGAACTCTAGTGAATGATTCCAAGGGAAGAAAAAAATGGGGTGCAGACTTGGTTAAAGAATTCAGTGCCATTATCACTTCTAATGCACTTGATGGTAACAGAAAACTGATTATGAACCATAGCTGTGAATTGTTTTAAAGTCTCAGGTGTATCATGCTTGGTTTTCAGCAGATAAAGCCATGTCATACGGGTGTAATCATCCACAATTGTCAAAAAATATCTATGGCCACTATGTGTTGAAATTCGATAAGGCCCCCACAAATCAATGTGAATTAATTCAAAAGCGAATGAAGTTTTAGTGAGTCGATCTGGAAATGGCAACTTAGACTGTTTAGCTAAAGGACAAACAGGACAAGAAGATAAAGACTGTGACTTAGGTAAAACACTTTGTAATTCATTGATCTTTTTCATCTTCAATACAGAAGGGTGGCCAAGTCTGGCATGCCATACAGTAGATGAACTATGTGTTGATAAAAAAGAAGAAACAAATGTGCTAGAAGAAGGTAAAACAGGTACTGTGGTCAGTGAAGATGATAAACTGAATGCAGGTGGATGCAGAGCAGCTGGTGAAGGTAAGGAAGTGGTGCTGGTAGAGACTGTAGAGGTTGGCAACAGGAAATAGAGGCCTCCATGTTCTTTACCAGTCCCCATCATCTTGCCACTGCAAAGATCCTGTAAAATACAATATGTAGGATAGAAAGAAACACAACAATTCAATTGTTTGGTAAGTTGAGAAATGGAGAGCAAATTATATTGAAAATCTGGAATGTGAAACACATTTGATACTGTATGATTGGGAAAAAGGGTATGAGAACCATGATGAGTGACTGAGGCAGTTTTACCATTTGGCAAATGAACACAAGAGTCAGCAGAAGCAGATACAACAGATGAATCCAAACAATTAAGGTCAAATGTCATATGGTTGGTGGCCCCTGTATCAAGGATCCAGCCTAACCGTGGTGTATTGCTAACAGAAGCCATACCTGCCATATTCACAGAACCAGTGACAGAGCCAGAGACAGAAGCAGATGGTTCACGGTGCAAAAGTTGAAGGAGTTGCTGATACTGGTCATTGGTGAGAGTAGGTCCTTGAGTTGAGTTGGAAGCCTGCTCAGAGGAGGATGCAGTCGTGACATTGTTTGCAGAGTGCTTCTTCTTGGTGAACTTGAAGTCCGCAGGAAAGCCATTCAATCGATAACAATGTTCACGTTTATGACCCTTCATGTGACAGTAATTACATTCACCATTAAACCTAGGTGGTTTTGGGTTGGATGTGACTGCAGCAGCGACGGCGGAGTAGAGAGCAGTTGGTTCAGGAACAGTGACAAGGGTGGAAGCCATGGCTCGTTGAGATTCATCACGGGTCAACATGGAGTAAGCTTGATTAACGGTAGGAAGAGGCTGCATCAAGAGTATTTGACTACGAACAGTTGCATAGGACTCATTCAAACCAAGTAACAACTGAAAGAGACGCTGTTGACTGATATGAGCATTGTTTTGGCGAGACACGGCACAATCACAGGCGAAAAAAGGCACAAGTGTATCATATTCGTCCCAAAACAAGCGAAGCTTGGTGAAATAATCCGAGATTGATAAGGTACCTTGAGTGTGAGAAGAGATCTGTTGATGAAGGTAATAGATCCGTGAACCATCAATTTTGTCGAATCGTTCTTTGAGATCCTCCCAAACCAACAAAGCACTGGAAACAAACACGATCCCTACTCTGAGATTGGGGGAAACGGTGTTCAAAATCCAAGAGAGAACACTGGCGTTGCAACGATCCCATTGATGATGAAGATCTGCTGGCCAATCAGCCTTAGAGGAAGAACCATCGATGAATCCCAGCTTGTTCTTAGCCAGGAGAGCGATCTTCATAGATCTGCTCCAAACGCAATAAGAATCTTCACCGGTGAGCTGTTGAGAGACGAGAATGGTTTCGGGAGTATCAGAAGCATGAAGGTTGAGGGGATGAGTGAAATCGATTGTCGTCATGATTGGGAAGGAAAACGTCACCGGGCTCTGATACCATGTTAAGAATAAAAGAATTTACGGAGAAGGGAAAGGAAAGGAAAACAATGGTTAACATTTTATTGGCAAAAAATAGGATCATTATCAATTACACAACATTGTCTATTTATACAACTTATTTCACCACTGTAAACTAGCTGTAAAACTAACTTTTAACGTAACAAACTTGGCAAATAAAAGATTGATTATGTTAACCAATTTGTGATTTCATTCTCAACAAAATGATTGATTAATTAATTTTTTAAAACTAATCAATTTTTATAAACCAACTAGTTTTCATTTCACATTATTTTTCAATTAAATTTTAAAATTTTGATAAATAAGTTATAAGAATTTTTTTTTCAATTTTTTTAATTTTTTCAGTTTTATTTAATCTTTAATCAATCTTATAATGATCTATACCGATTAAAGCTTTAAAAATTAAACCTTATATATTACCGATTTAACTTCTAATCTGGTTTTGAAAACATTAATTACATTTACAACATATTTTTGAAACTCATTTTAATTTAATTTTTCTCTCTTCTCATATAAATCCTTTTATTTATAAAATTTAAAAGTGTTTCATAGTATTGATTTAAATATTATGTATTTTCTTATATACATGGGTCAAAATCTTCCGTTTTAAAGTCCTTTCTAATTTATAAAATTAATTACAAGTCATATTATATAACAAATTTTAATTAGTTTGATTCAAAATAAAAGAAATTACTTTTTTTCATAAGCTCAATCAAATTATTTTAAAATAAATAATTGATAATAAATCTAATCTGATTTCACACATTAACAAGATTTAAGTTTTTGTTTTTATTCATATTTTAAGCTTTTTATTTGAGTTTTATATAACAAATGTCGAATTTTGTTTTTTGTTATTTAAATTTAAATCTAACTAAAAATTAATTAAATTACACTTTATGCATTGACTTAGAATCAAACTCTAGTCTATTTTAAGGATGGCTCGGCCTGGTTCGATTTAAAAAAATTTTAAAAATGATATCATTTCATCTTTTTTTTATTACACATAAGTTGGACCAAACTGGATAATCCTAACCCGAGTCCGACCCATGCCCAATCGAGCTAAGAAATCTGACCCGTAAGCTGATCAGCCCAGCGGGATTGCCATGCGCCCATGCCTAATCCTTTTCCCACCTCAACCTTGACGGTCTCTTGAGCCTGGAAATTGAAATTCAAAATTCATAATTATAATTACGACTTTCTTCCTATAACGACATCAATCATTACTTCCTTCTTAAGTCGGGCCAATCATGCAGGAGGTCCCATAGAACTTTAAATGGTCCGGCACGCATGTGAGTGAAACCCTATAGTTTCTTTAACGGGTCAATACAAAATTTGAATAATAACAAAATTTTGCGTTTCTCTCTGTCTCCATATGTGTGCAATTCAAGAAGACGACCTCAGCGTGACCACCACAACAACAACTGTCCTCCGACGTCGTTTCACTTCGAAGCAGGATTGTCAAGATCCACTCTTCAACTGATATCCGTATATCAATTTTGATTCCTAAATTGTAAGTATTCCGATTCACAGATCGTCTCCTTGTCCCAAATTCGATTTCTCCAGAAAATTCCGATCATTTCTTACCACTTTTGGTGAGTTTTGAATCGGACCTTCCAAAAGGTTGTAGCTTGGAGCGTCGAAATTTGGGTTTCTCGGTGTTAGATTTGGAATTGGCATCTCAGTGATGCATTTGTGTTGAATCACTGAGAGGAGCCGAGATTTTGACTCTTGTATTGAAATTAGGGTTCCGGTGAAGGTTTTAAGTAGTTATAGGGTTTAGTATTTCAAAGGAAGAGCCGTGTTTGGTCTATTGGGATTGAGAAGTGATGGACTTTGTGTTTTGATCTTATATTTTGAGGTAAGTTAGGGTTTATGATGGTAGATTGACAATGGTGAGGCTTTTGGGACTGGTTCGTGGAGAATCGGACCCGTCACCACGTGAGATTGCTGCAAGGACTAACCTTACTGGTGAGTCCAGCGAGAATGGGTGGCTAATTCGGTTCTTTGACTCGGCATTTTTCTGCGAGTGGATTGCAGTGAGCTACCTTTATAAGCATGATCACGCTGGGGTACGAGATTATCTTTGCAATAGAATGTATACTTTGCCCTTGTCGGGCATCGAGAGCTATTTGTTCCAAATTTGCTATATGCTAATACACAAACCCAGCCCATCTTTAGACAAGTTTGTTATTGATATTTGCTCCAAGTCATTGAAGTTATCTCTCAAGGTGCATTGGTTCTTGTTGGCCGAACTTGAGGATTTTGATGACAATGAAGGGATTAGCAGGATTCAGGAGAAGTGCCAGATTGCAGCTACTCTCATGGGAGAGTGGCCACCGCTAATACGGTCCCATAATGAAACTTCAAGTACTGGGAGTAAGAACCAGGTTTTGAATAAAATCCGGTCTTCAAAGCAGAAGTTGTTGTCATTGACATCATCCCCACCCTTGCAGAAGACTTTTTCATTCTCACCCTCATCAGGGAACAATTTGCAGGAGGATGGAAGTCCATTATCACCGGATGAGAATAAAATTTTCAAGAAGTTCATTCCAAGCCCAAAAGTGAGGGATGCATTATTGTTTAGAAAGTCAGTGGATAAAGATGAGGAGAGTGAGAAAGACGGGTTTTTTAGGAGGCTCTTAAAGGATAACAGTAAGGGTGATGACGAGGATTTGACGTCTAGTTCTGAAGGGTTCTTCAAGAGGCTGTTGAGGGATAGCAATAAAGGTGAGGATGAGGAGTTCACTTCCAGCTCAGATGGCTTTTTTAAAAGGCTTTTAAGGGATAATAGTAGAGGAGATGATGAAGAATTGGGATCGAGCTCAGAAGGGTTCTTCAAAAGATTATTTCGAGATAGTAAGGGCGATGGTGATGAAAAATTAGCTTCTAAATCACTGGAAGATGATGAAAGAGAGGGCTTCTTTAAGAAAATTTTCAAGGAGAAGTTTGAGGACAAGAAGGATGGGAAAGAGAGGAGTGAGGATGAGGAAAGAATAAATTCTGAAGGGAAACTTCCAAAGTCCATGGACGAAGATGAGAAAGACGGTTTCTTCAGGAGGATTTTTAAAGATATGTTTGATGAGAAGAAAGATTCAATTGACAAAATTGATGAGGGGAATGCAAATGGTGAAGAAGGAGAACCTTCAGATTTCCCATTATTTCGAAGATTGTTCCGCGTGCACCCTGAAGATGTAAAAAGTACTGCAATAAACGAAAATAGTAACAGCAGCAGCTTGTTTGAGAGCAGTCCTGGGACGGAGAACTTTTTTCGCAAACTCTTCCGAGATCGCGATCGTTCTGTTGAAGACTCAGAATTGTTTGCTTCAAAGAAGAACAAAGAGGTACTTGTAATGAGTAATATTTATGACCTCTGTTTTTTCCTTTTAAAAGTAACCTTCATTTGCATGGCCCTTTCCTTTTGTCATTAATGTATGTGTGGCTTTTATTTGGCAGAAGCGTCCAGGTTCACCAAAGCAACAAAATGAAAAATCAAACGTGAAACCCCCACGTCCCAATAATACAGCATCACAATTCCGGAAAGGAGCTTATCATGAATCATTGGACTTTGTGCTTACACTATGTGAGACTTCATATGGCCTTGTAGATGTCTTTCCAGTCGAAGATCGCAAAAATGCTCTTCGTGAGGTTATTCAATTAGTTTAAATTTGGCTATCCCTTATTTTTCACTTTCTGCGAGGCATATTGGTTATTATGTAAATATGCTTGGTGGTCTGTTTACACAGCCGAAACCATAGAAACATGCACACAAACACACAAACTTACAGACTTACAGACTTATATGTTTCTATTTCTGCTTGAGCATTCAATTTTACATGCATGATCCTGCACAGTATTTAATCAGCTGCACAAGTTCCTTCTAACACATTTATTTCTTGGTTTTTCAGTCACTTGTGGAGATAAACATGCGTTTAGCTGAAGCTCAAAATACTGGAGGTATTTGTTCTAATTAAGGTGGACTTTAATTGAAAGATGGCTGTTCAAAAGCTAGAATACATTTGAAAATCAAGTTGCCTATAATAGCTTAACAAGTGACTAGCCACACAAATCTACAATTGATTTGCTGATGTTTTCATTTGGGAATTGGACATATCTGATGGAGAGTAGTTTTTCTTTTGATCTTTATTTTTTGGTAGTGCAAGTAAACTTTTAGATTTTTCTAAGCTGCAAAAGTTATTCTAGTAATGTGGCTTCTGCTGCCATGTTGTTAACAGTAATTTATGCTCTTTCCCCTTTTAATCTTAAGAAATTTATTTGTATCTAAAGAGACGGGGAAAAGAAAATTCGTAATTAAATATAGTTTATATTCATATGTGTTAAAACTCAATGCCAGTTCTGTGATATACATTCCATTAGTGTTTTTAATATGTAAACGGTAAATTTATGTTGCTGTAGGAGTTTGCTTTCCCATGGGTAAGGGTATGTATTGTGTGGTTCATATACCAGAAGATGAAGCTCAGCTTATGAATTCAAGGGAGAAGGCACCTTATCTAATTTGTGTTGAAGTCTTGAAAATTGAAATGCCAAGGTAATTTTCTGTTAAATCTTGGGTGTTAATTAACACATAAATCAGCATTGACATAGATAACATTTTATGGTATATAGTTAACACCAGTTTTCTGTTCATTTTCAGCAATACGAAGGATACATCTGGCTCTCAAAAGCTTTCCAGAGGAGGGATACCTCTGGCTAATGGAGATGCATTTTTGCCAAAACCACCTCCATGGGCTTATCCTTTGTGGACTGTCCAGGAAGTGTATCGGAACAGTAGCGATAGGATGTCAATATCTACAGCTCAAGCCATTGACCAGGCAATGTCACATTCCTCGGGGGCTAAATTGAAAGTCGTTAATGTGAGCTTTTTTGTGGAGAAGCAATTTCTTGGGCAACCAATGAACACTGAAGCATCTGTTTTGCAATCTGACTCTGGTAGTAGTAGTCAGCATCAAGGGACAGAACATGATAGTGATATGGAATGGGTGAGAGTAGTGCTGACAGTAGATCCCAGAGTTAAGATGGAAGGCATTGGGGATCAAGAAGCATCACATCGTAAGGAGCATCGTCGGGTTCCAAGTACAATTGCCATAGAAGAAGTGAAGGTGGACCTTTGCTTGAATACGCTGATTCTTTTTTTTTTTTTTAATCAAAGAGGTTTTGGTAAAGTAACTGCCTTCTGCAGGCTGCAGCAGCCAAAGGAGAAGCACCTCCTGGACTCCCTCTAAAAGGGGCAGGCCAAGATTCATCTGATGCACAACCAAGGGTGAGCGTTCATGCAAATGGAATGTCTTGTTCTCTGTTCCAGTGCAAAATGTTGGTTCTTTAAATGGTTTAAGTTTCCAACAGGGTAATGGTGGTACTCCCAAGGCAACAGATCCCTTATGGGGTGAACTTTGGGACGTTAAAAAAGAGAGAATACGTAAAAATTCAATGTATGGAAAATTACCTGGTTGGGACCTGCGATCTGTAAGTTCTAGATCTTATATTTTTCTTTCTTGTTAGAACTGATAATATCTTGGTTTTATTTAACTATATTTTTGGAACATAGAAGTCTTTTAGTCATTATCTTTAGTGCTTGCGTGTTCTTATCTTATATTTGTACTTTTCCAGTAGATGCTTTATATATGCCTGGATGATCATAGTGCAAACTGAACTGTTTGGATCCGGTAATATTGTCATATCGGTTCACCTGTTTATATTAGAATTTGAAACATTGCTGATTCCCAGTGATACATTGATGCATCTGCATATATGTTTAGTTCTTATCCTATACTTCTTAATCACTTGATGTGTTTACTCTAACCTTGAGGCCAATATGGAGTTGATCTTTCTACTGAAATTTACATAGTATATGTATGTTTATTTACGGAAGTTTCTATGTGCTTGTTTCCCACACAGGTTATTGTGAAGAGTGGTGATGATTGTAGGCAGGAGCATCTTGCAGTGCAACTAATTTCTCACTTTTATGGTATGTGTTGTGAATATCTTTACAGCGACCAGGCTGCAAATTTGGTGTTTGTAGTCCAAAGCAGCCAGTTATTCTTTGTTGTTTCTCTTTTCTGGCGAAGACGCAAAGAATTTTGTTCTTATTCTTTCCTAAAATATATATCATATTTTTAAGAAAAATATATATCATATTTTTCTGCCAAAACTGAATTTGATACACTCCCCAGTTGTCTTGAGAAGATAAATAAAACAAAAAACTTCCATTATGATCAGCAATCTGCAAACACAGTGACGGTTGCTAGAGCAGCTCTTGCCAAATATTTGTTTGACTTCCATATTTTGAAGCTTTTGTCCCTACTCTAGTAAGATATTGGATTCCCCCTTGTTCTTTTAGTTGACTCCTGCTTACAAAGTTACATCTGATGCCAGATATATTTCAAGAGGCTGGTCTCCCTCTCTGGTTACGCCCCTATGAAGTTTTGGTTACTTCTTCTTATACAGCTCTCATTGAAACAATCCCTGACACGGTAATAATATACAATTTTTGTTATCATGAGAAAATTGCATAGGAATGTTAATTATATTGTTTCCTGGTTTTTAGGCTTCGCTTCATTCAATAAAAAGTAGATACCTGAACATCTCAAGTTTGCGTGATTTCTTTGTTGCCAAGTATGAAGAGAATTCCCAAAGTTTTAAGCTTGCACAGGTAATAGACATGTCAAATGTTCTAATCTGTGTCAATAGCATTCTGGTTACTGGTGCTTTTCTAAAGTAACAGACATTGATGACATGTTTATTTCTCTATTCATTAGGATACCTTACTCAGTAATTACATTTTCTTTTCAGAGGAACTTTGTTGAAAGTATGGCTGGATATTCTCTAGTGTGCTATCTTCTACAGGTATGGTGCCTTCTTCCTTCCCGGTCCTTCGACTCTAAATTGCTGATGACATTCATATATCAGCTACCACAGAAAAACTTATGCCTGGTCTTAGATCTGCTCTGCACCCCAGTTACAGTTTCTTGGCGTAAAAAGTCATCTAAAGCATTTTAGTTTATTTTATTTGTATGAAGCAGGAAACTTTTCAAAACCTTCTGTCATCTAAAGCATTGACTTGTTTCAGGGCTTCCTTGCTTGTATACACTTCATGATAAAATAAATGTTTTTAACTTCAGGTAAAGGATAGGCACAATGGAAACTTATTATTGGATGAAGATGGTCATATTATACACATTGATTTTGGCTTCATGCTCTCCAATTCACCTGGTGGTGTGAATTTTGAGAGTGCGCCATTTAAACTTACCAGAGAACTCCTTGAGGTGGGGTTTCACTTTTGTATCATGCCTTTGTTCAGCTTGCTATCTTTACTTTTTCCCTTTGGTTGTTCCTTTTCAACCTCATTATCTGCAGATGTTTTAACATCTTCCTTGGTGTTCAATTTTGTTTGAATCCAATTGTAATTGGAATGTCTGCAATCATTGTAGGTCATGGATTCTGATGCTGAGGGAGTTCCAAGCGAGTTTTTCGACTATTTTAAAGTATTGATCGACTATTTTGTAGTTTTGTCATTCCTATTTTGTCCCGCCCCTTGTCAGGACATTAACTGATGATTTTGCCATTTGGATCCAGGTTCTATGCATTCAGGGGTTCTTAACATGCCGTAAGCATGCAGAGCGAATCATTCTTCTTGTTGAGATGCTGCAGGTAAGGTCATCAGTTTTGCTATTTGTAGCCTCTTTTCATGTCCTTGTCAAAGAGTGAGAGTAAAACAAAGGGACAAAAAGAGGGTGAATATGAATTGTCAGACTTGAATACATTTATATTTCTCCATTAGGAATCTGTCTAGGAATTATAGGCAGTCTTTGGCCAACATAAATTTCACCTTGCCACACTTGTGCCGAAATGTTACTTAGATGCACATGCTTTTGGACAGGATTCGGGCTTTCCTTGCTTCAAAGGTGGTCCGAGGACCATACAGAATCTAAGAAAAAGGTTCCATCTGAGTTTGACGGAAGAGGTAAATTTGAGATTTATTATCATACCAATTGGCTCAAGGCTATGATGCTATGTATGTAACTATTTGTCTTGCTTTCTAGCAGCAATGTGTATCGTTGGTGCTTTCTCTGATCAGCAGCAGCCTAGATGCCTGGCGCACACGGCAATATGACTACTATCAGAGAGTTTTAAATGGAATATTGTGATGTTAGGTATGATTGGTTGTACAATTAACTCCTTAGCCAGTGCAGTGAAATATAGTGGTCAGAGTTGAATGTATCTGCACAGTAAGACTGCAATTGGCTCCCTGCATCTTCATGTTGGGGAATTTGTTGGATATGAAACAGAATATTGGCAACAGTTTTGGCCTGTTCTCTCCGGTGTGAGGATTTTGTAATTTGTACCGGCTGAAATACTTTTTAGAGTCTAGCAGGCTGATCTTACTCGAACACTTCCATTCCTTCCCCTCGTCCGATAGGACTTTATATGCTAGTGAGGAATTTAGCATCTACAAAAGAGATATGCTATACTTATGATCCATTTTCAGAAAGCAAATACTGTACAGAGTGATTGCGGTGGAAATAAGAGTGCATAACGGGTATCGGCTGCAGTTTTCTGGTTTTCGTTGCTACTACTGCATATGTCAGACTGGTTAGGTACCGGAAGCAACTTATGTTTGTGTGTACATCTACCTATTCCCGGCTCCTTCTTTACAATCAGATTGGACGAACTGTTTTCAGGCGGGCAGTTGTTCAGTTTCTGATCTGAAACCATAAAATGCTCCCTCGCCTATTCTTCCAAGAAGTGTATCAAAGTGATTGTGTTTACCAACTCTTTTGTTGGAAAACATTATACCAATAGATCAGGTCCTTTTTTTGTTTGTTGTTTTCATACATCAGTGAAGGAATGTAGTGTGTAATTGGCTCTTAGTGGCATTGAATTATCATTTATTTTTTATATTGATTGGAAGGGTTTGAACTTTATCTTGTTCTCTTTAAGTTTATGTTTTTCTTATCATCTTCTAGCTCTAAAATCATAATAAAATCAATGATTAAAGAATTGATTTAATTTGGTCCGGTAAAAATTGGTTTCACTTTTTTTGTGGTTTTCATTTTTTATTTTTTTTCAGTTTCTATTTTTTCAAATAAAAATAAAATCTTGTTTGATATCAATGTTTTTATATTTTTAATACTAGTATTTATTTTTTAAGATATTAAATTTTAAATTTTGTTTTTATTTGATATTTACAGTTTTATAATTTTAGAAAATTGAAAGAATAAAAACAAAAAGCTCAAATAAATAGTTATTTTTTAATTTGAAAACAAAAACAGAAAATTTAAATTAAAAATAGAAATAAACAGACCTATATTTTATTAGTTTCATTTATTTTAATAACTTTTATTATTAAAAAATGATCAATTTATTATTTAATCGATTGATTTTTATAAATTAACTGGTTTTGATAAATTACAGTAAATTAATTTTTTAACAAATTATTAATTAAAATCTAATTTCTCTTATAACTTGAATATTTAAATTTTTAATCTTTTTATTTTATTTGTTTAATTTTTGGTTCAGTTTTGTAAATATTAAATAAAATTAGTTCTCTATGAACTGGAGAACGTAGCAAGTTACCAATTAATTCCATTTTTAAATTTTTAATTAAATAAATCATCACAAAAATATATTAAAAGGAGAAAAAACAAAAAGGAGAGAAACTTGACACTCAATTGTCAAGACTCAAGAGAGTACAGAAAAGTCTCTCTTTGTTGCAGTGCTCTCTATCTCGCTTTTGTGGCAGTCTCACTTTCTTTTCCTTTCTCACGGCGTCCTCTTTTCAGTAGACTTGTCAATGGACCAGGCCAAGTTTGGGTCGCCCCTTGCTCAGCCAGGCCCTACCACAGACTAGGGTGGTTCATGGCTTACCCAATTATATTTAAAAAGAAATTAAAAATAATGTCATTTTTGAAGTAACGATTGAATCATCGCCGGATCAAGCCGTGGCCCAATCAACCCTGATTAAAATTGGGCTGGATTAAATTTGACATCCCTACGTTTTGGGTATGATTAATGATTAATCAATGTCTTCTATTTTGATATTATCTAGGTTTTGTCTAATTTTTTGAAATTTCTATTTTTTATGCGTTTTTTGCTTTTGATATTAGTGTTTTTTTTTGCGTGATTTAAGGTTTAATGCTTCCTTTTTTGTTTGTTGTTTTCATGCAACAGTGATGCAATTTGTTACATGCAGTGTTTAAAAAATTGGACCAGACATTAAACCAATAAAAAAAGATTAAGGTTTAAAGATTTAACCAATATTAAATTATTACACAATCAGTATATAACAAATAAAAATTAAAAAATTAAAAATTATAAGTAAAAATTTAGTATAAAATAAAATATTTTATTGAAATAAAAATATATGGCCTATTAATATATAATAAATTAATAATAAATCTAATAATTTAGAATGAGATTGAATCTAAAACAAAATTATCAATAATAATAAATGTATTTTATATTATAAATTATTTAATTTTAAATAATAAAAATAAATTTTGTATTCTACATTATTATTTAATTAAAGACCCGTAAAAGTTAGAAGCATTTTAAAGAAAGTGGATTGAGATGACTGTGACTTTATTCTATTTTCTTTATTTAACGTACCTTAAACATACTTTTTTTATAGTTTAAATATTTTTTTAACAAATTCTTAAATTATTTTCAACAAAATTACTTATATATATTAATTAATAATTTAAATTAGTTTTTAATAATAATAGTTTAAAAGATTTCAATTAAAATATAAAGAGATAAATAAAGAACCTAAAATTTGACAAATATAACTTATTAGGGAGATTAAATAAATTTAGTATTTTTAAGGATAAAAATAATAATTTATTTTTGACAATAATAATTTATTTTAAATTAATTTGTGTAATTCGTTCTCAATGGCATTGAATTATCATTTTTTTTTTCGTCTGTTGATTGGATATCTTGTAGCTGTGTTCTTTTTAAGTTTTTATGTTTTTCTTTATTATCTTCTAGCTCTAAAATCCTAATAAAATCAAATGATTAAAGAACTTAATTAATTTGGTGTTCTCTTTTGCTTTTTTGTTGTAATTTTCATTTTTTTATTTTTTAGTTTTTAATTTTCTTTGAAATAAAAACAAAAACTTGCTTGGTTTTAAATATTGATGTAATTATTTTTTTACACTGATATTTATGTACTTTTAAGTTATTTAAATATTATTAAATTTTATTGATAATTATTTAATTTAATTTAATTATAAAAATTAAATAAAATTCTTAAGTGAAATAAAATTATTGAATTTTCAATAATTAGTTTTATTTAGTTAAATATAATACTAAATTAAATTATTCGTAGTTCTTATTAAAAGTTAATATTTTAAATGATTAATAATTTATATTTAATTGATAATAAATCATATTATAAAATTTGAAATACAAAATAAAAATAACTTTTTACTATTTTCTTAAATTTTAAAAGCTAAAAGCACCAAAAGAGTGAAATGCATTTTGCTGTGAAAGCTGTCATTAAAAGAGTGAGCACTTAAACTAGTTCTAAATTACTTTGCTAACTTGCTCTATTCAAGCAGAGTTTATCATAAGTTAGCTATTTTACTAACTTGTTTTATTAGAGTAAGTTTAAAACATATCAAGGTTATCTAAGAGAGTTGTCTTTAATTGAAGTCAATGAATTAAGCATAATATAATCGGATTTATATTATGGATGATAATGAGTTGACTCGTGAATTTAGATTCAACTTTTTTAATGAATCGACTTAGAGGTTAGACCTAAGTTCAGATCAACATGAGGTTTAATTTTTAAATACAAAACGATATCATTTTATGTAAAAGAGTTGAGCTTCAAGTAAATCTGAGTCTGAACTGCTCAAGCCTAAATTTAATTAAAAACGTGCTGTTTTATGCTTTGAAACTTGTAAAAATTTATTTTAACAACTTTGCAACAATAACTACGAGGTGACTTATTGTCATCTTTAATTTATAATCAAATATTTATTTAGATTCAATCTAGTATAATTAAAATTATTTTACAAAATAAAAATATAAAAGGAATTGAGAAAAACCAAACTCCTCGCCACCGGTGGCAGTGCTGAAGATAAGGATAAAGAATGTAAAAAGAAAAAAAGGAATAATAAAAATTAAGAAAGTCTGCAAGCCAATCAGAAGCCAAAATTCTTACGCAAGTTACCGATTAATTCCATTTTTTAAAATTTTAATTAAATA
>JANKOD010000191.1:26523293-26540584 GCA_026284645.1 Erythroxylum acuminatum
AGTGGGGAAAACAATGCGAATTCCTGGCGTTCGATTTTATCCAACTGATGAGGAACTTGTTATGTACCATCTCAAGAATAAAGTCTTGGGAAAGAAACATTTTCAAGTCATTGGAGAGATTTGCATATACAGATATGCTCCATGGGATCTTTCTGATAGATCTTTACTGAGAACTGGTGATTTGAAGTGGTACTTCTTCTGTCCAGTAGAAAGAAAATATGCAGGTAGTGTTAGAATGAAGCGATCTACAGATTTAGGTTGTTGGACAACTAGTGGCAAGGATAGAAAGGTTTATCACAATTCTGTTGTTGTGGGTACAATAAGAACTCTGATTTTCTACAAAGGTAAGTCACCAAATGGAGAACGTACAGATTGGGTTATGTATGAGTACAAACTTGAGGGAAAGGAGTGGGCTGAAAAAGGAATTGCTCAAGATATATATGTGCTTTGTGTGATATTCAAGAAGGGTGGACTAGGTCCAAAGAATGGTGCACAATATGGAGCGCCATTTAAGGAAGAAGATTGGGATAGTGAAGTGGAAGTAGAACTAGGAGACAGACATTTTTCCTCTATTAGTGTGTCCACTTTGACTGTTGCAACCAAGGATAACCCAAGCACTTCTCACGTTCCATTCAACTATGCACCTGAGAACATGTCCATTGGACAATCTACTTCATGTCCACTGGAGACATGGCCACCTGTTCACCATACTGTGGTCCCAGATACTAATGCCAGCACTGAGGCTTCTCACATTGTGGCTGAGAATTGTTTTTTCTTAGTGGGGAAAACAATGCTACTTCCTGGCTTTCGGTTTTATCCAACTGATGAGGAGCTTGTTATGTACTATCTCAAGAATAAAGTCTTGGGAAAGAAACGTTCTCAAGTCATTGGAGAGATTTACATTTACAGATATGCTCCATGGGATCTTCCTGATAGATCTTCACTGAGGACTGGTGATTTGAAGTGGTACTTCTTCTGCCCTGTAGAAAAAAAATATGCAGGTAGTTTTAGAATGAATCGATCTGCGGATTTAGGTTATTGGACAACTAGTGGCAAGGATAGAAAAGTCCATCACAATTCTGTAGTTGTGGGTAGAATTAGAACTCTGATCTTCCACAAAGGTAAGTCACCAAATGGAGAACGTACAGATTGGGTTATGCATGAGTACAAACTTGAGGGAACGGAGTGGACTGAAAAAGGAATTGCTAAAGATATGTATGTGCTTTGTGTGATATTCAAGAAGGATGGGCTAGGTCCGAAGAATGGTGCACAATATGGAGCGCCATTTAATGAAGAAGATTGGGATAGTGAAGAGGAAGTAGAACTAGGAGACAGACATTTATCCTCTATTGGTGTGTCCACTTTGACCCTTGCATCCCAGGATAACCCAAGCACTTCTCATGTTCCATTCAACTATGCACCTGAAAACATGTCCGTTGGACAATCTACATCATGTCCACTGGAGGCACTGCCACCTATTCACCATACTGTGGTTCCAGATACTAATGCCAACGCTGAGGCTTCTCAGACTGTGGCTGAGAATGATGATATTCTTCAAATGTTAGATATGTTCTATGAAGAAAGCGAGTTCCTTGCTCAGAAACCTGAAAATAGTGATGTACTAACCTTTCCTACTCTTTTCTCTTGACCTAATGGTAGTCTGGAAGTTAGTTTCTTATTGATTACATCAATAGTTTCTTATTGATTACATCAATTTTAGTTGCCTGATCATTTTCATTTTTGGTTATCCATAAAAGTGTATTCTTTTATTCTGCTTCTTGGATGTTATTATTTCTATTGTCATACTCATGTAAAACAACTTTCTATTATCCATTTCTCATTAGCTTAAACTGTTTGGTGCTTTTTGAGCATTTGAAGATGATCTTATAATCTGGTGAATATTAGATCTTAAAAAAAAATTATGGATTCCTTCCATTTTGAGTTACTTTTTGTTTTGCATTAAAGCAATTGATTTCATTCCTTATTTGCTTAAACTTGGTAATGAAACTTTACTTTGCTGCTCATTCTTGTACAAACAGCCCATTTCTGCTTTTCCTCTGTGTATACCCTAACATGCTTTGACAATATTAATTCTGCCTTTTCATGCTTACATTTTTTTGTGTGTCACGTGTAATTTATTGTTTTCCCTTTTCACTTAAACAATCTATTGAGTAGCTCATTGGGTGTGGGTTTGCAGAGAGTAGATAGTCCCAACAAGGTGGAAGGTGTTCAGACAGATAACTTTATTGATGGAAACCATTTTTTCGAAGACTTAGAGGACTTGGACAATCTGGCAGGATTTGATCAACCTGAAAGTAATGCCATCCCTAGTGGTCTCCCTGCTGCTTTCTGCGGGGAGCAAACTTTCCCAGATGACAATTTACCTTATTTGGAGCTGAGGGATTTTGATGATCCACTAAATTCCTTGGGTGGATTCGATTCCATCAAACAAATTGACAACAACACGGACTATACCAACAACTGTAACTATGAGTCTGAAAACTTCCAGCTTCCCTCAAACACATCAAATGTTCATATATCCAAAAGTATGAGTCTGAAAACTTGTCAATCAGGTCATTCGGACTCCGAATGACACTCCTCTTCAGTTTTAATACGCATAAACGTAAGCTGATAGAACTTCCCTACCATCTAAGTTTAAACACTTATTATCTTTTTCGGTATCCGTGTTATGCTTCTTATTTTGGCCTGTGAATGATGCAGGAGTATGCTGCTAAACAACTTTATAATTAGACAATTGCCCCTAGTGAGGCATCAGCAAGGAGACTGTTGTTGCATTGGGAGCACTTGATCGCAACTTACCTAGCCGTTCTATATGATATTTTATGTAACTTGAATTTAATAAAGTACGATAAAATGGAATCGTGCAGATAAGGAACACTATACGTTCCTCCCATACTCAAAAGATTTTGAGTCACTTCCACTGGAAATTTCCGGCAGAACAGAATCAAAGAAGATGCTGCAGTTTATTGCTGCTATTTCATTTTGGTATTGCTGTCTAGCCGTGATCATCCTGTTTGCTGTTTGGTAAACAGCAGAACAACAAAATATGTTAAGCTCTAGCTCTTCAGAGCATTCAGCTGAAGATACTGAAGGGATTTGTGTTTTCAAGATGGCTCATCCATGCATGTCAAGGCCAAGGTGAACCTGATGTGTATACTAGAGATGCCATGTTGATTCAGTACTCATTCTGCAATCTCTGAGCAGAATGTAGTTTGACATTAGTATGCAAGTGGGCATACAAATGTATTGTTGACATTAGTATGCAAGTGTGCATACACATGGATTGTCACATGTAGTGACTTGTTTATGTACCTAACATGTCAGTTTAGGTTGATTTCCGCTGATCATGTAGGGCTTGTTGTAAATTAAGATTATGGTAATGTAAGATTATGTGAATGTAAGATAAACTTTTGAGCAGTAAGATACTTCAGGACAATGTACGATGTTCTTTCTGAAATAAGACACATCTGAGATTGTATTTATATTTTTTGGTGCACCCAGGATATCCACCAACGGAATCAGTGACTAATCCTTTCGCTGCGGGAACATCTCCAACTTGGGAGGGCTACAGCTAGCCTAGAAGCTTGCTGCATTCCCAAGGGTGGGATTCAAACCCCCAACTACTTGGTTAAGCGGCAAAGGCATGTACCACCTACACCAACCCACTGGGTTATGAGATTGTATTTATGTAGCAGTTGTTTCTGGTTCTAATCTGACCGACTTAAACTTACCCTCCTAGCCCAACATGATTGTCCTCTTCACACTAAACATGAATTATTTGGCATCCCCACCACATTTGATTCCTCTTTTTGTAATTTAATATAAGATAATTTGTTAATAAATAAAATACGTAAACTTCAAAAAAAATTATTTTTAAAAAATTTTTAAAATTTTTCCTCACTTGTAGTTTTATAAATCTCTTTTATTAAAAAATAACTAAATAATATAAATGTAACATTTGTACTCATAAATGCTATTAATTTTTGTAAAATCCCCTAGATTATAAATAAAATTTACATCTTTTACCCTTTATTATAATCATTGTCTTCTAAACATATATTTGCAAAATAATAAATCAAGAAATTTTAAGAAAATAGTAAGGATTAAACTCTGAAACCTTCTTTCAAACTTCTCGATAGCCATCAACTTTGACAACACTTGAAGGAAAAACCAATATTATGAGGGGTATAAAACAATGAGGAAGAACTAGAAAGGAGCAGTAACAATATCTCTCATGTCTTCAAGTCCATCATCCGTATAACCAAAGCTTCCAGCATCCTTTACATCCATGGCTGCTCCATTTCTCCTCTTCAAGCTCATCACTGGCTTTAAACCCTACGCACAGTCGTATCATATTTATCTCATCAACTTGTATTGTTCCATAATCCTGTTTCATGTTCATATCTTTTCTCCTAATCATGTGTTTAATATGAACAGAAGAACAAAGAAAAGGATTGATTCAACACTTTAAGTTAAGATCTTTATTATGAAGCCATCTTTAAACATAAAATGATATGAAAAATATTAAAATATTTGCTTAAATTTCTTTAAAATTATATAAAAACAAAAAAGGAAAGAAACATTTATTAAAAAATATTTTTCGATCGGATACTGATTTATATTTTTTAATTCTGATTTTAGAAGATTTTATTGGTCGATTTTTCAAAATAATTTAATTATACTCAAACAAGAAAAGATAAATTCTGGATTTCAAAGTGTTGGAGGAGCTCGCACGTACTTCAGTGAATATTCTCATGGCTTCTTCTATGCTTCTTGTATTCAACACGTACAAAGCTGCTTCCTGTTACATATTTTCATATATAACATTTCTCGTAATTTAAAACCAAAAAACGAAAAAAAATAATTTACCATACACAGTTTTTTATTTAATAATTATAAAATTAAAAAATAATTTACCATACACAAAGTTTTTTATTTAATAATTATAAAATTAATAGTTATTGCAATACGAAATGTAATTACAAAAGTTCATTTAAATCATCATCATCTCAAAAACTCCATTTTCAAATATAAAATTTCTCATAATTTACAATCCAAATTAAAAACAAAAAACAAAATTCACTAGTTATAGCCACACACAAGCTCCTAATTTACAAATTATTATAAAGGACTATTACAAATATTTAAAAAATACGAGTATAATTAGGATTTTTAACTTACAATAAGAGTTATTATTCATTCAAATCATCATCTACTCAAAAACCCTTTTTACACATAACATCTTTTCATAACTTACAAGCAAAATAAAAATAAAAATAAAAATAAGGTAATTCACCATACACAATACTAAATTATCATCATCTACTCAAAACCCTTTTTTCCCACATATCATATTTTTTCATAACTAAAAAACTGAAAACAAAAGATGAAGGTAATTCACCATCGAAAGTTTTTAAACTTTTCAACTATTATCATCTACTGAACAAATCAATTAAAGATAAGACTGCGCATTATAAGACCGCTCAAGATCCTCGGTTGTTCTCTTATACCGAAAAGCTTTTTTTACATGACATTTTTTAATAGCTAACAAATAAAAAAACAAAGAAATCAATACAATTCACCATACACAAGTGTTTTAGTTATAATTATTAAGAAAAAAATATTATTATCATCTGCTCAAAACCCTTTTTCACATGTGAGATTTTTTCATAATTTACAAGCAAAAAAGAAACAAAAAGTCAATATAATTCGCCACACACAAGTTTTCAACTTGTGAATTTCAGAAGAAATTGTTATAGTTATAAAATATTATATTATTTAACCTTTATATATATATACACCAAACATGAACTTACCCTTGCATATTGGAGTTGATTTGTAGTAAGAGTTCTTGGCTCGCTTTCTATAGAAGATCTACTATCGACTTTAAGTATTGAAATACTTTCATCCTCCATTGTCATCTTTCAGAGATCAAGCAAAACCAAAAGCAAAAGGAAAAGAAGAAGAAGAATAGAACGGAACAATATTTGGTAGAGATGATCAACGTAAGAGTTATTAACTATATATATGTATATGAAGGTTGTGAGCTGATATGCTACGGAAGGTAACGTGGCAGCCTATTACCAAACAGGTTGACTCACGTGGCAGCTGGTCGTCGACACCTGGCAATTCGCTGAACTGTTTTCCGTAAAAGGGGAAAATATCATACAGGGTTGGTTGTTAAATGGTTACGTGTTCTGTCAACGAATCAAAGTGCGCCACGACCGTCGATGTCGGGACAGGATGAATCAGTTAGGGGCACGTTAGGATGATGGTGGGGTCCAGTTTCTGGCACTCGTCGGATGATAAGGTAGGCGGCTGAGGTGACATGGGGAATTCATGACGAACGTGAGGCACACCGTAACAGTTGAGTGTGACCGACGAGACGGGACTGACATGTCTCGTGGGTTTTTCATGTGTTGGTCGGTCACCCTCATTTTGACTCGGATCCTCTGTCCCTTTCACTAGCTCTATTTTGACTCCCTCCTATCTGAATCATTTCATGACTTAAATGAGAGGGGGCTAGAATAGGGATGACTCAGATGGGAGGGGCTAGAATAGGGTCAGGATCAGGAGAAAGAGGATCTCCCCCCTCATTTAGCTATAATCGTCTTTCCCTATTTAATATATGTATATAATAAATTTGAAATTTGAAATAATATAAATATAATATATTATGATTAAAAGTTTACTCGTCCCTTTAAAACCAAAAATTGAAATTGAGCTCCCACGTGAAGCACGAGGCAAATTTATTTCCTAGACGACATAACAACAATAATACTCCGAATTCCTTTACGAAAATCAAATCCCGATAAAATGAACTCAAATACGTCATGTCTTAAACGATCATAGAGTTCGATTGTTGAGTTTGATACTTATGTTGAGCTTGATACTTATGTTGAGCTCTTGTATGAAGATCAGAGTGAGAGTAGCCGGAATCATTGCCCTCCCTAAATCGAGAAATGAAGCGAAGATTCGAGGGAGGGCAAATTAGTTTTACCCCTATTGAATACGAAGTGTTGTTATATGCTAGACTGGGACGTTGCCGTTTTTGTATATGTCTGAAACCAGTGTTTTAATAAGATTTCTCTTGTGTGGGAGAGATCCTCTCATCCTCCCCCTGTATTGTAACTTTTTCTATATTGAATGAAATTTTATTTTTAAACAAAGACAATAATACCCGGAGGAGGGTTCCTCTTAATTATAAAATTTAGAAAATTTTAATATTATGCTGCCTTAATTTTATCTAATAGAAAGATTGTTTTTAATAGATTCACATATATGTAAGATAAAGATAATATAAAAATATAAATAAATATATATAAACAAAAACTTATAAACAGATAATACAATTCAGAATACCAATATTTATAATAATCATTTCACCTAAAATATCATTAGTGTATTAAAAGTTGCCTTTTCTAAAATCATTTTCCTTATTTAAATAATGATAGGGTAAAAAAGTGAAGAAAGAGGTATAAGAAGCTTTAGTTCAAAATGGAACTTACCATTGAAATGTCTTTTGAGTTAATAAAGCCTCCTGAATTTGAGTTTAAAAGAACCACTGACATAGGAGAAAGTTCTATCAATCCAAAGTTTAACACTAGCGTTATGCCTAATTTTGTTTTGCATTTTCCAAGATGGCTAGGCTCCATGGTCTCCTGATTAGACTGAGATGCCAAATTCAAACGATGACAAGGTGATCCAATATAATATAATAATGGAGGTAGTTATCAAACAACTTTTTAGCTGTTCTACTAAATTTTGTTTTTTGAGTTATTGTTGTGTTTAGTGAATAGAATTTAATTTTAATAAGCTGATGATTAGTCAAAAATTAATAGGTAAAAAATTAATTATACCCTCTTTTTATAATTTTTGAATTATGATATATATCGTATCTGTGTCATACTATAATTATAGATATTTTTAATTTATTAAATAATACAATTCATACGTATTATATAAAAAATACTAATATGATGTAGCTCACTGCATCATTCATATTAATAGAGAATTTAACGTTAGATTATTATTATTATTATTATGTTTTATTAAAGTTATAAACTTGATTTTGTAAAATTAAATATTTAAAATCTAAATTCTTATAAGAATATTCAACGAAATACTAAGAAATATAAAATTCATACCCTTATATATTTTTTAAAATCATGCCCTCTTAAGTCTTTTCACACACCAACAGCTAATACTAAATAACTAATTTTACTAAATATCTTTAATAAATAGTTGATGTTATTCGCTAATCAAATCAGCTGATTAAAATAAAATAGTCGATTTATTTTAATCAATGAGTAGAAAACCCAACTGATTTGACCGATCTAACTATAAAAAGCTCCAACTAATGAATTTTTCAGTTAAATTTTTAAATTTTTGTTTTGATTTATTTTAATAACTCTTGTTATTAAAAATAGATAAATTTGGTAATTAATTAGTCCCTTCTTCGACCCTTATTGCCCAACCTAAAAGCAAACAGCTAATGCGTTCCACTTATTAAATAGGTTCTATGGTTGATCTGCGACCTCTGGATGCCGAGGGCTTCCTTTGGGTGATCTTGTAGTTCCTACGAGGTGGAGACGATGGGGTTGGTCCACGAATTTTCCTTCCTTTTGCCGCATTTTGCTAAAGGGTTGAAGGAAGATAATGCATCAAGCTATTCATGAAGGTCAACTTGATCCTCTTCCCTGCCGACTCTAACTATCATCCATGTACGATCCATACTAGATCTGACCAACTGCTCATCCTACCTCTTCTACATTATTGAGAGCCCATCTTTGTCTCAGTAGAGGCTTTTAGTGACGTGTTTCGATTTTTTAAATTAATAAGTTTTTATCAACTAAAATAAATCAATTAATTTTCATTAAACAATCTCTCATTTTCAATTAAATTTTAAATTATTCTATAGGTAAAGACAATATATTTGTATCATATTTTGAATTCTTTAATTTTATTTAATCTTTAGCATGTTTTACGATGGTCTAATGTCGATTAAAACTTTTAAATCTTAAATCTCTTTTTTTTTAACTTCCGGTTCGGTTTTTTAAACATTGAATTAAAGTGACTAATTCTAATTAGGTGCATAGAAACCCAATTTCTAGCTTAAAAATAGTACGAAAATAATTTTAAAAAGCTTAATTATTAGATTTTTTAAATTCAAATTATATAAAGATATTCAAATATTTTTAAATATTAACAATTAAATCCGCGTTATTTAAGAAAGTATCACAATTATTTGAATCGAGTTTAATACTTAAATTTACAATATAAATTTGTTAAACAATTTATATATTACGTAGTTTGTTATAATAGAAAAAGATTTGAAAATTAAAACATTTAAAGAATAATCAGAAAATACAAAGAGAAACATATTGGTGTAAATAACATATATGGACCGATTACAATAAAGTCTCAAAACTTTTATGATCAATTTAAATAATGTTAAATATATTTTAATTCATTGATTTTAAATTAAATTAACTTAATTTTTATAATTAATTACAATAAAATTGTTAAAACTTAAATCAAATTAAAATTTATCATAATTTTGTTACCATCTCCTAATTCACAAACTCTTTACAATAATTATGTAATAGATAAAAAGATACTACTTGTTTTAGTTTTTTTTTTGGTTAGGAATGACAACAAATTGATTCGGGTTTAATTAAATTCATTATTGACTAAATTTGACTTCTTGTTGTTGTTCTAACCATCAACAACAACAATCTTTTAAGAAACGTCTGAAAAATAATATCATTCTATCAATTCCAAATTTGATCAACTTGATTCTATTTTTAAGTCTAGCATATAAGGTTCAAATGATTCAATTTTTTGTAGCGATATCATTTTAGATGATATAAGAGTCGACGGAAGAGAGAAAGAGATCAGAAGATAATGAAAAAAGGAAAAGAGTTTGGTAGTTAAGAGGAGAAATCATTGTTGGAGCGTTAGTTATGGTGCTGCTTCGGCGATGAACAGATTCCAACGAGACCAACCTGATTTCAACGATTACCAGCTGGTTACGAAGAGTAGAGAGAAAACGCAAGACCTTATGAAGAAAACGAGATAGACGAGCTGAAGAGGTCTGGGCAAATTTGACTTTTTGGGTTTGGGATTATCCCAACCGCTGGTGTGGAGTAGCTTATTGGGTTGGCTGATTCAACCCATTCAGTTAAATAATTAAACATATTAGTTAACCAACTGATTTTAACTGATCAGCTGTTATTCAAACACACCGTATAACTCGATTTTGATTTGTACGATTAACATCGAAACAAATTATGACTCGAGTTTGAACCATAGGATCAACATCGAATCCAACTCGACTACTTACTATCCCTAAATATTGTTAGTTTGACAAGACATATTTTCATCCCTAACTTTGACAAGATTACATTTTTGTATAAAGTAAAGCATACAAACAAAACTAACATAACAGAACAAGCGTCCACAAATTCCCAGGAAAAACACCACAAACTAAAGCAAACACAAAACAACTCACTTTCTCTTGCTTTTGGCCTTTGTTTATTCTTTTAACAGAACAGAGCATCTCACACATTGCAAGCCTTCTTTAGTTCACTTTGACAGACATTTACACAAACACATTCAAAGCACATTGCACATTCCTTCCTTTTTGTCTCTATACTAAACTAACTATGATTTTAGCTCTCAATCTCTCTCTCTTGCCACCTTCCTTATCTTTCTAGCCGCCGCCGACCACCTAATGGACAATTTCTCGCACCGGAAACCAGTTCACCGTCTCCATGGCCGCCGTTCATGGTGCTGCTCGTTTAATGTCCCTCCGGCCAGCCCTGACAACCCGGTGATAATCAAGAAAAGCCTTTACAGAAAACCCGAATCGACCCTCAAACCCGGACCCATTTCGATCCCAAGTTCGCCGAAATCGGGGTTGAACTTGGTGGGTCGGATAGACCCACGTCGGATTCTGTCCCCTGGTCGCGTCTCGCCAATCGAGTCTGATAAAGCTACCGACTTTGTTCGAGAACCCGTTCCTGACCCGTCCCCTCCTGCTGGTTCAGCTCCGAAATCGAGATCCGATTCGTTTCGGGGCGTTAATGATGGGTTTTTGTCGCGGTCGGGTTCGGATCATGGTGACGTCGACGTGTTCGATGTGAGGCTTAACTTGAGAGGAAGGAAAGGTGGGGGCTTGGTGCTGGAGATGAGTTCGGAGGTTTTGATTGCGAACTCGGAGGTTATGGAGGGTCTCATTTTGGAGTATCGAAGAGGTCTTGGGTCGAACCGGAGAAGTGGGAGCACCGACTCGTCGAGGGTGTGTAGAATAGAAGTGCCGGATGTGGAAAATTTGGAGGTGTTTAGAGAGACTATAGAGTTGATGTTCGAAGACGATGTTAGTAAAAGGCTTTTGAAGCTTGGAGCTTTCAAAGCCATTGATATACTTGAGGTTTGGTGCTTGCTATTTGGTGTTCTTTATGCCTTTCAGTTTCTGCTTCTTTTCTTTAATCTTTTCATTTCTTTCAGATAAGTTTTATATTCTTGGTTATAGGGTTCTTTGCAAGATTATTTGGGGTTTAATTTTCGTACATTTGCTTTTCATTTTCTGGATTGGTTTTGCTTTAGCTCTCTTAGGATTGAAATGGAAAATTTTCTAGTAACAGAGAAAAAACATAGTCAAAGGTTGATGTTGTTTGAGTTTGGGTGTAATCTTTCTTGTAGGGCTTTAGATTTTGCATAGTGCATTCTCCTGAAAAGTTCAGAGAACTCTGTTTGTATTATCTTTTTGGTAGATTAGGTATCTTTTTTTTTTTTCTTTGGGTAGATTAACTATCTGATTTTTGATCTAACAATGTCTCTGAAATTATTCTAGGTGTCAGCTGGCATCAAGTTCACCAAAGGTGTTTCTTCCTGTTTGAAGTACCTTGAGGCTGTGCCATGGACTGAAGAAGAAGAGGAAAAGCTGAGGAGCCTATTCGCTGTGTACAAGTTTGATGAGGCAATAACTCAAGACATTCGAGCTAGACTATTCTTGCAAAACTCGGTGGATGCACAACAAGATTTAGCCAAACATCTTGTGTCGTCCATCACCAACTGTAATGATGCTACGGCAAGGAATGAGCTGAAATCGCTAGTTCGGGGCCTTCTTTGTAAAAATTCAGTTTATGAGAAGTACCAACCTGATCTCCACAATGAGGATCTGTGTGCCTTTTGTCAATCGTGTCTACATTCATTAGTCATCCTCTTGCAGGAGGCTTCAGAAATGACTGCCAATGGGAGAGTGGGGAAAAAGGACAGGGATAAGCCTTTGATTGAACGCATCTCTAAAGAGGTTGATAATATTAATTGGCTGACAGAAATCCTTCTTGATCGACAGATGGGCGAAGAATTTGTGCAAATGTGGGCAGCTCAGGAAGAACTGATTAAGCTGCATAAGAGTGCATCCCCCATAGTCAGATATGAGCTCAGTCGGATTTCTGCTGTTTTGTTCGTTGCTATGGGGACCAGAAGACTACAATGTGGGACAGAAACAAGAGCAGGGCTCTTTCAGACGTGGTTTCGGCCAATGCTGTTAGACTTTGGTTGGCTGCGGAGATGCAAGAAAGGGCTTGACATGAAAGCAGTTGAAGAAGCAATGGGTCAGACTCTTCTAACCCTTCCACTAATACAGCAATATACGCTTTTTATGGAATGGTTTAGGTGTTTCTCCAAGTGCGGAAATGACTGCCCCAATCTCAGCAAAGCCTTTCAGATTTGGTGGCGCCGTTCATTTCTAAAAGGATCAGAAACACACGCTATTGAATCCAGGTAACCAGTGTGTATCTCGTATAGTTTCGCAAACGTAACATCTGCAGGCGTAGGAAGTGCAATTTGGAATATGCCACATTGAATAATGTAGATCAACTATGTAGATTTGTTGTAATAGTTGTGAGCTTTTCTTCAATTCGATCCGCAATTATGCAGTGAGAAAGCTGTTAAGGTAGAGGTTGTATTGATGATTCAAGTTACCCATCTCGGTACCATAAAATAGTTGTAATCCAACAACCCCGAACTCGAGGTGGATTAACTGATAGTTCAAAAATGAAGAGCCTGATCTTGATTGTCTAATGCTAAAGAATATGGAAGAAAGGGTATTAGTTGCCTTGGTAAGGTTACTTGGTATCATCTTAAAGAGTACATGTGAAATGAGAGGGAAGGGAGGAGCAAGCACCAAGTATACTCTTCATTATCAAATCCTTAGATTTCTATTATCTCCAGGGCAAATAAAGAGGTCCCTTTTCCTAGATTGGCAATGGCCCTTGAAAATAGAGAAAAGGATAAGCAAGAAAAGAAAATTTGCTAGAAACATGGCATGTTGGTCTTAGATTCAGACATACCGATGCCAAGGACTAAGCAAAGGGAACTGGTTGGAAGTTAAGAAGTGAACAATGTACAATCATTGATAGACTTTCTTGTAGAAAATTGCAACTATGTGGTTGTGGGAGAGATTGTTCCTTTCTTTGCTTGTACGTTCAAGTGGTTGTTCTTCAGTAATAAACTATATTTCCACATCTGAATCCCGAAGGAAACTCCTCATATCTGTAGTGCGAAACACATGCTAATATCATACCGACTTGTTTCCACACTATAGGATTGCCTAGACCATCCTGACCAGTATGTCAAATTGATATCTGAATCTCTAATTTTAAGGTGTGTCCATTTATTTACATATGTACATCTAACGAAAGGTTGAAAAATGGAAACAGCCTAAACGATACATGCTAAGTTGATTAACTAAGTGAATGAGGAGTTCATGTTGAATGGGAGAAAACTAAGTGCATTGTTAACTGTTCCTGGAGATTGTAATTTGTTTTTTCTAAATTTGGACCGGCCTGAATGTTTTAGAATGGTACACGGTAAAATAACTCAAAAACATGATAATATAATCCTATAATGTTACAAATTCATATGTACGTACAAATCTTGTACTAAAAATTGCAACTTCCTCCATTTACTTCTTTGTGAAGCCCCTTTTGCAGCTTCTGAGAAATGCCACATTTTCTTTAGATAAACGAGGCTTCCAAACCAAGATTACAAGGATAGTTGTGTCCAAAGCCAAGAAGATCATGTACAAACATTAAAATCCACGACCAATTGATTATGATTCCTCAAGTCCTACAAATTGTCACATTTTCCCATTCCCTGGATCAAAGAGAAGTAGATGCTATCATCAGGAGTAATGCCTTTGCTAACCATTTCTTTAAGTAGTTCTTCAGCAAGATCACCTTCCTGGTTTTTGCACAAACCTTTAATGAGGGCACTATAGGTGCGCAATGTTGGATCAAATCCAATATTTATCATCTCATCACGAATTCTGATCGCGTCCTTAATATCACCTCGTCTACTATACCCACTAATTAGAGTATTATAACTAATATGGTCCGGTTTAATTCCCCTGATTTTCATCTCTTCAAGTAGATGACGAGCTTCCTCAACTTTTCCCACCCTGCAGTGTCCTTGCATCAAGGTATTGTAAGTAACTTCATCAGGAACAACTTTGTTGCTATCCATTTCCCTCAGCAAAGCAAATGCACAATGTATATTCCCATTAGCACAGTGTCCAGCTATCAGAGCATTGAAGATTATAACATCTGGGGGCTCACCATTCTTGACAATCTTTTCAAACATTTCGTCAGCCTCCTTCATTCTATTCCGTTTACTCAAAACATAAATCAAGGAGGTATAAGTCACCCTTGATGGTTGAATCTTTTTCCTAACCATCTCATCATAAAACCTAAATGCTTTCTTTATATTCCCACATCTGCAGTAACCATTAATCAAAATGTTATAGGTTATTGAATCAGGAGCAATTCCTTTGTCTGTCATTTCCTTTGCCAGATTGTCCGCCTCGTCCATCTTCACTTCCATAAACAAACCATGAATCAACATGTTATATGTCGACACGGTCGGCGTTATACCTTTCTCAACCATCTTATCCTTTAAACTAAAAGCCACCTCCAAATTGCCATTGTTACAGTAGCCATCAATCAACATGTTATAAGTTACAGCATTTGGAAGCAATCCTAGTTCTTTCATTTTCTCAAGCATCCCAGATGCCTCCTCAAGTCTTGCTTCCTTACAGAGTCCATAAATAAGTGAACCATAAGTGTAGGAATCAGGCTCAACCCTTTTATGTTTCATCATATTCACAATCAACTGAGCTCCTTCCACTCTCCCTCTTGAACAATATCCATGAATTATTGTGTTATACGTAATGACATCCGGCTTAATCCCTGAAAACTCCATGATCCCAATAAACTCCTTAGCTTTCTTCAATTTCCCTTCCTTACACAGCACATTAATCATTATATTGAAGGTAGACACACTTGACTTGATTCTCAACTTAAACATCTTTGCGTACAAAAACCAAGCATTCTCCGTTTGATTCAACTTCAGAAACAAACTTAACATGGAATTACATGTCTCAATCTTAGGAACCACACCCTTTTCAGTCATCAACTCAAAACATTTTAGTGCATCATCAACTCTCTTCAATTCACAACAGCCCCTCATCAACAAATCCAAGAGTACACCACTATCTGCACTAAACCAATCATGGGGCGCAACGAGCTCATTGAAAACCTCGGTGATTCCACCCTTGGCACCATTGATGGTTTGTTTCAAAAGCTGCAAGCTTGGCTTTGGTGATGACAAGCGTGCAATGACCGCGACAGCAAGGCATTTGCTTTTGACATCTAATCGATCAAATCCACCAAACCCAATCTGGGTTACAAACTGGTGAGCTAAATCAGGAGTCTTGCAAAGTCTATAGAGTGTGGCAGTGACAACAGGCGGAGTTAGACTGTACGCAACTTGTTCGACAAAATGCCACTGAGAAGACTGAATCCATTCAAGCAGGTTCTCGTCAGTGACTAGTAGATGTGGTTCTGAGTCGGTGTTCAAAAGGGTTTTTGGCGGGAAATTGTTAGTCTTTGCAGCTAGGGTTGAGGATGGTCTGATGAGGAAGGTGATTGTGATCGGATGGTGTTTGAGAAAATGAAAACGGAGAAAGTTGCGAGCTTTCATGATATAAGAAAAATGGGTACTCTTTTCATGTCAAAGAAGACAGAGATACAACAAGATTGGTGATACCGTCGTCGAAGAGCACAACCGTCTTAGGTTTCGGATGGGTCAATGTCAAGAGCTCTCATTCCTTAATAATAATGTAGGATTGCGTATCCTTCAGGAGCCACCACCATGCATTTTGGAGGCTCTTTCTCGAGACCGAACTGGCATTTTCTATCCTCGGAACCTTCGTAGGGATTTAAGTGCAACGCGATAGTTGTTCCTTTTGTTTTCCTTACTTGTAACAAAAAAAAAAGTAGTTCCTAAATTGTGGAACAATTTTTTTTTTGGTAATTTAAAAGCATCCTTAATATTATAATGAATTTACCACAAATTATATTAGTTTATATCAAAAATTGTAAATTATATGCTTGAATTGAAAGAGTAGTTAGAAACTTATCTTCAATCTAAATTTCTCAGAAGTTTATTTGTATATGAATCACTTCCGACAAAATATTTATTATATATTTTATTATTTAATTTTAACATTTTTTATTGTTGAATCTTTAAGATAATGATTAAAAATTTAAATTAAGATGAGGTATAATCAAACAATACTCCTTATTTGAATTGAATTTTTGGATAAGGGTTGAAGTGACAAATAAGTCTATCTTTAAAGAAGGTGTATGTGTTTGCTGATTGAATAATATTGTGAGATTGCTGGTCTTACGTGAATGTGTAGATCACGTCGTAGTGGAATGCAAAATATTGCAAGGTAGTGACAAATTGGGCATGTGTGACTCCCTGGGTGTGTGCCTTATTGGCTACATCGTTTTGGGTTGGCTGCATATGGTGTGTGTGTACTTGGAAAGCAACGATTGTCAATGATTTTGTTGTAGGCTGCGTATATTTTGATTGGTGAATATGTTTACGATACAGTTGTAGTTTTATGTTGATGTTTATGTAAATCAGCTAGTCTCATTGGTGAACAACTGTTAGATTAATCTTTGAAAGAGCTGAAAACATTAGGAAGTTGTTATTTGTTTCTTTCTTAAATGCTCTCGTTCAAGTTAAATTTTGTTTAATCACTTGAGTTATTTATTTATTATTTTTTCGCTAAAAGATTGTTGAGAAAAAAAAACTTCTGTTGAGATTAACACGAGTCGGTCGTATTATTGGATATGAAATTCTTTCAACGGTTGTCAAGACGAAGAATAGTATCAAGAGTTGAGTAGTGTTGG
>JANKOD010000191.1:26543031-26554172 GCA_026284645.1 Erythroxylum acuminatum
CAAAAATCTACTCTTTATATTTTCTATTTAGAAGTTATATTTTTATGTGCTATACAACCCGATAGATATCCAAAAACCCGAACAACCCAATGCATTTTGATATGGGTAGTAAATCGTAAAAACCGACGGATATGGATATGGATATAGATATGAGTTGAGTCATAAAAAATGGATATAGATATGGGTAGAGTAAAACCCGAACCGAATCTTACCAATTGTCATCCCTACTTGGACCGTACTAAATAGGATTAATATTTGATGTAATTTATAATCTTTACATAAAATTAACAATATTTATTACTAAAATTGACATTTTTAGTTCAACAAAAAATTAATATATTAAATTTTAAGTTAGAGTCAAATTTCTCGAAAGGTCAGCTCGTTCCTGCCGTCCATAATTAATTCAACAAAAAGAACATTTAATACTATGTACAATGCATTTACTGACATAGGTGAAGGCATTTAATACGTTGATTCACGCAGCCTGCTAGTTTGATTTGGTCACACGTGTTGTTTCCTGATGTTAAGACAAGACTTGTTCCTCAAAGTTGCATCGCATTTTGGTTCCAAATTTTGATCAAGTCAACTTCCTTTCTAGAAACTAAACAAACGCTGACTTGGCATGGATGGAGTCAGTGTTCCTGTCACAAGTTCCCTCGTTGTTCTGTCTGTGACAGGGTCAATGAACTTGTCTTAAAGAGTATTGCAAGACTTGGAATTTGATTGAAGCTCACTGTTGATTCAACTGATTGAAGAAGTACCAAGTCTGCAGAATTGCTCTCACTTTCATGATACATACCGGAAAAATGGAAATCTTCCCAACCTGGTGTCTTGGAGAATATAAATTTTCATTTTTAATAATAATGACTGCTAAAGACTACCAGATGTTGGTCGTCAGAAATTGTCCATGCCTAGTATTGACAAGTTGGCAAAACAGGCTACTGGCAGAAAGAACAAACCAACAGGCTGTAAGCGAGTGTGAACAAAGACACGAGAAAATGATGAGGACGCTGTTTCACATTAAAGTGGTGGAACCACTTCATCCTGTGACACCAAATTCATTGACATTATATATCTAACAGACACCAAAACAAGAAAAAGTTGGAAGCCTACACGTTTTTGAGCATGGAGTGTATGTGCAACAACCGTCAACTTCCTCCAATGTAGTCACTTCACTGCAATAGTTTATGCAAAACCCACCAATATGTGATTATCAGTTCTAGAATTGTATCTTTTATGTCATAATTCCATTACTTGGCACGAACTCAGCAGAGGGTATGGAAGAAGCATCAAAATCAATACTTTTACTACCAGGGTAAAGTTACTGTTGGTATCACAAAGGATGAATATTACAAATGCAGCGACCCAGTAATTTACAATAACCAAGAAGAGACTATCACAGAGATCAACACATTCAGGATTTTTTCCTCGTGCATCAAACTATTCTTGGCCCTTTTTGCTGCCTATTATCAACATCCAGTATTCTTCTCTAGATTTATCACCAACTTCATTCAATGAAAAATGGCCATGAGTGCCACGCCGGTACCACGTTTCAGGAACTATCATCAATGTTTTGCATTGGTATTTACCTTCTCTCAAATGGGTCTTGATTTTGGGGATGCACCTAGTGCTTGAGCCTTCATCAAAGTGGGCTCAAAGAAGGGACTGTATGTTGTGCTGGGTCTTCTTGGATACAATGAGTAGTCGTTTACTGTATAACCACTTTGTCCTACCAAAGCAAAGGTTGGGTGAGGAGGTGAAAGATAACAACTCTTGTGCGCTGGTCCATATTGGCGTAATGGACTAGAGCAAGGAGACACCGGCAAAGAGGAGGCGATCACTTTGCCATCATCCCTGCATACAGAAGCAGGACTTTTAGACCGATATAGATCTCATGCATACCCAAAGGCTTAAATGGCAAGAAGTTATTACCTCTTCAATGCTCTTGTATTAGCAGCTCGCAGGTTAATTGCAGGATCTGCATCGTTCAGATTAGCATTTGATCTGTTGGTATGAAGTTCTAGCACTGGCTGCTCAGGAAGAAATAAAATTGAGCAATTAAGTGGCATCCAAACTTTTCACAAATGAACTATGAAAACTGAATATGTTATAGTAAGACACAACAGGAATAAACTGCAAATTGCTTTCAAAGTTCTCAAAATTCATCAAATAAGCCCTTGACATTTGATAGCCACAACACTTTAGATAACAATTCACTTAAATTCATAGTATAGTAGCCCTCATCTATCAACTGAAATGAAATGGTTGCATGGTCTGTTAATAGATCTTTAGTAGGTCACATCCCACAAAACCATGGTATTGCAGCTGCCTTTTATGCTGGAGGTACTACAATTCGAGTCAATTATCTTACAGCAACTTTCATGAGAAATTTGATCCAAATATAAATAAAAGGCATATCTGAAAATAATTAATTGTTCATAAACTTATTTCATGTCCAAATGCATGCCTGTTTGAAAGCGATCACACACAAAAGATTGGCGGAAGTTAAACAGGAAGTGCAAATTTTAAACATCTTTGGAAATAAACTCTAGAGTCTGAAAAGGCACAATGATGTATTTTATGAATCGTCTTCCTCCAATCAAATGCTCTATCAAATTCTAACATCCAGAAGAAGAAATTCACACACCATGCAAAACAAAAGTAAATTGAAATTTAATAGAAGGTTAGGAATCATTAATTATACCGGAGTGCGGCTTCCATCAAAGGAATAGGGAACTGTATCCCGAATTATGTTGATGTCAGAAAATCTCATTGCTGCTTGCTCCCGAATAAATGGGTGCTCTAGCAACTTTACAGCTGAAGGGCGTGCTGATGGATCTCGTTGCAAACATAGTCTTACAAAGTTCTTTGCATTATTAGAAAGATGCTCAGGTATATCCGGCATATCTTTACTGTTTCCAATTTTAAATATTGCCGCCACCTGTTGAATTAAATCTAAATGAGAACATTTCAAATATAAGAATGCTGTCAAATATGGGGAAATTTTTTCTTTTGTTTTTTTCTCATTTACATTCAACTCACTTTGAGCCAAATGTGCTTAATTCTCATACTTGTGCACCGACACAGATTTAAGTCCCAGTAAATGAGGTGGAAATCCTACCCCATTACCACCAAACTAATCTGCTACTTGTTAAGGAAAGCATATTTCTACCAATGCTACTTGGTGATAACAGAAACGCACCCCTTCAAATTGGCTCCAAGGTGGCTTGGACGTAGCCATTTCAAGAATCGTACATCCCAAGCTCCATATATCCACAGCAAGATTGTATCCACTCGTATTCATTACAACCTAGGATCAGAGTTCAAAGAAAAAAGAATGCAAGGTAATTAATTCCTGACAAAATACCAAACATGGATTAGGAATCAGGAAGCTAAAACAAAGAAAAATCAGAATGATTTTGATTAAGGACAAAGGAGTTGAAGTTTACTTTCCTTCTCAAAAAGATTGCAAGAAAGCAAGAGATAAGAGGGTAAAAGTACCTCAGGTGCCATCCAATAAGGACTTCCCTTGAAGGAAAGCATTGAAGAACAATTGGCAATCTGGTTGAACCAAAAAATGAAGAAATTTTAATCGTAACCCATGATGAATCGATAGGGGTAAAAGGTAAAATGAGTTGCAACATTTTCTTGTATGGTAAATTCATGGCATCCTTTAGTTATTAAGTTACACAGCCAAGTTAACTGAATTGAATAGAATTACAAAATCAACATAAAATGAAAGGATAGTTGCAGCAACCATATTTTAACCAAACGGGAAAAGGAACAAGATCTTTAATCGCCGTCAGGAATTATCATCCAAATAACACGATTTACTTAGACTTGGCCACTTTGAACTGTATCATTTGAATAAGTTGACAATTATGTGAAATTTTCTTGCAGGTGTTTAAACATAAATTAGTTATGTCATATGGCTGAGATGGGACGTACATGTTTAGCCATGCCAAAGTCTGCCAACTTGATTTCACCATTAGGGTCTACTAATATGTTGGCACCTTTAATATCCCTGCCAGAAGAAAGGAATGCATAAATTAGAACAATGCCGGAAGATGTTATTTTAAATACAAATTAGCATCCATAGCCTATACCACCCTAAATATACCTGTGTACAGTATCTCTTGCATGTAAATAGGCAAGCCCTGCAAGAATCTGCCTGGTATAGTTTTGAATAACAGGTTCCCTAAAGGGGCCATAATCTTGTAGTAATTTGTGAATTGAGCCACCAGAGACATACTCTAAATAAACTGAAAGTGTTTCTTCACTCTGAGAATATGGCAAACCAAAATGGTCTCAAAACCAGATTCTAAAATTTGAAATCACTTGGATTGAGCAGAGATTGAGCTTAGAATGTCAAAACAATCATTTTGCAATAGTAAATGACTGATCCTTCAACTAGTAAGGTAACTCGTACCAGTTCGCTTCCAAAATATCGAACAATATTTTGATGTGAAAGTTGATTGAGCAAATTTATTTCCTGTTGACAAAGAAAAGCAGTAGAACAATGCATTAACATGAAGCAAATCCAAAGGAAACCCTGGCTCGCTATTAAAAGGATCGACTTCAAATTCAATTCTTCATTCATCGAGTCAAGTTGGTAACAGAAATTAATTACCTGATTTAGTTGCTTAAGACACTCTTTCGAAGAATGATCATCAGAAATAACCCTGACTTCCTTTATTGCGCACATTTGTCCACCCTCACTATTCACAAAGCAATAAGAATATTAGGACTACTGAGTAAAATTTGCATACACATATTAATAGACTTCTAAAGTGTCATTCTACTCCTTCAATCTTTTCATTAGTTTCCAATAGTCTCTTAAAAATTTGTAAAACCATTCAGATGGGAATTCTTGTTGTTATAGAAAAGCTAAAACCTTGTCCAAAGTTGTCACAGCACATCTCAGTCAAAATAAGCATCAAAATGCCTATTCACCTGTTGAAACCAAGATAGACATGCCCAAATGTTCCCCTGCCAAGAAGTTTTCCCTTTTTCCATTTAGACAGTGTGGCTGGACCGTTTTCACTCACTCCATTTCCTCTACAACTAGTAAAGGAAGGAGGGCTTGTAGGCGAACCAGGTGGGAGAGGTAGTGGATGACCTTGGTTCTTCCCATCCCCAGAAGGAGAGTCTAAACTCGTGCTGCCAAATCGTGGATGCAGAGGTGATGTTGGTCTACTTGCTCCTCTGGAACCAGGAACAGGACTTCTTGATCCAGGAGCAGGGCTTCTGGAACCTGGACCAGGACTCCTTGCTCCATTATTGAGCGTCATTTCACCAAGTCGTCTAGGTTCACGAGATAATCTGCGTTTCAGTCAATATGTCCAGTTTAGAACCAACATAACCTTTCTCAAATGCTCAAGCGGATTAACAAGTTATAACTCAAATAAGTATCTGCTATCCCAGTAATCTGGCAACTAATAGTTTATACCTAACTCCATTATGTAAAGGTATCTGAATAATCAGGATAACCCTCTCTACTCACAACCAGACACGTTAAAACAAAGAACTAAATCCACATGAATCATGTTCCTGCCACAAATTCATAGCAGAAACTGGAAGTTGAGAGACAGGAGCAGAGAAACAAAGTATTGGATAGGCACAAACGTAAAACTGTGTCAGAAAATAGAACAGACAGCAAGACAGCAGAACATTCAGCTCTGACACAGATTAAATAGATAGAGAAATAAAAAAAGTCTCTTTTAATCTTTTTCTTCCATGAAGGCTCTGCAACAATTCAGAAACATGAAAACCTTTTACGAAATGAAATTACTCTATTTTATGACACTCCTGTGTCGGAAAAATAAAAAACATGAACTTCTGAAATTACATCTCACAAAAATATCAACAGAAAAAAGATGACCACCTACCTGTAACCCCCAAAATGAATACCATGATGATCACTATTCCCAATACCATAATCCTCCCCATTAGACCCAGAAGAGCTGACACTAGAAGCCGAACCTGAAGCGGACCCAGATCCCAAATCGATCCCAACAACAGCACCATGATCACTGACCGACGGTTTGGGAAGAGGAAGGCGTATCTTTTCAGCAGAGTCCGAATCAAAACCCGTGAACCCGGAAGACCCGATAGCAAAATCCTTGCTTCCACGCGGAGAGGTCCGAGTCAGAGCCGCCTCATCAAAGCTCTTGAACTTGTTTCTTGAGCTCTTTTTCTTGCTCACATCGTTGCTGCTTGTGTTGTTGTTGCTTCTCTCTTGACTCTCCTCTTTGCTCCTTCCGGACTTTTTCCCCCACCAAGCAGGCATGGAATTAAACTGAGACCAAGAACCCACCTCAACAACAACCAGAGGATGAGAAAGATAAAATCTTTTATGTGTGTACACAGAAGACTTCAACCAAAGATTCAAGCTTTTGGACAACGAAGAAAGCAGAGAGAGAGAGAGAAAAAAGTAAAGGAAAGAGAGAGGAAACGAGTAGAAGAAAAAAAAAGACGACTTTCTAATTTCTTTCTCCTTTTTTCTCTCTTAAAAATAATAATTTAATTAATAAAATGTGGGACCCACAATTTGACACAGCTGTGTAGGGATTAGAGATAGAAAGAAAGAGATCTATACTTTGGGGGACGGCAGGCGGTGGCTGGATAAAGTAGAAAGCGTGACGTGGCATTTCTCTATTTTTTTCCTTAAAATATCTGTTTAAATAATAAATATTATATATTTTGCTTGAGAAAGATAAAGGGGGCAAGTAAGTGACTTGTGGGCTTACGTGTGTGTTTTAATAAATTAATCAAACATTTAAGAATTAAAGGGGTTGTTAAATTGTGATTGGATGGATGTTTTAGGTGTAGTTGGTTAAGATTAGTCCCATGCATATATAAATATATTAATTTAAAAAATAAAAAATACAAAGAATCTACAGGGATGATTTTACTGCGTTGGATATTTATTATTTAATACCATCGAATATCATTAAATTTTAAAAATGGGGTTTGATTAATTTTTGGAGGCGTGTGAATTAATTTTTTATTAATATTTGAATGAGGTATGGGCAAATCCTAATGCATAAGGTTTTAAGTTATGAACATCAATATGCAGTCGTTTGCATTTTATAAAGAGATTGTTTTTGTGAAATGAACTCGTAATATTTTAATTACAAAGGAGCAATTTTATCATTGTATATTGAATAAATTTTAAAATTTTAATCACTAATTTTTATGCGTGTAGAGTATATGACTTGATACGTGCAATAATTGATAAATTACGTGTTTTGAATATAGATAATACTTTTAAATTAATTTAACTTAAAATTAATAAATTAAAATTGAATTAATAAATATTTATATTGAACTCAAATTTGAGAGATTTGGCTTGAGCGATCTAAATTGATTTGGGTAAACAACATTTTCTTGTTAAGTTTTCGTCAAATGTTGTTATTTTTTATCATCAAATTATATCTGATCGAGAATTAAACTAAGGTTAAATCAAATAAAAGTTTGAGCCGACCAATCAAATACCATTCTTCACATGTTAACAACAACAACAACAACGATTCAATAAAAAATTCGGCTAAACATTGGATCTAAAGAGGTTTAGTATACATAACCTTACCTTTAAGTAATATATATTATAAGTCATTTAAATAAAATGATTTTGTTTTGGTAAATCTTATCAATCAATATTATTTTAACTATTTAATTTAATTTTGATTGTTCATCAAATTGAGGTATAATTAAATAAAAAAATTATTTAATTTGATTTATTATTATTTTTAACACATTAAAAACTCTAAATTAAATAATAAATTAACTAATTTAATAAGCATCAAGAATTATTATTTTCAATCAATATACACTTTGTATAAATATTTTGAGCCAATTACAACGCATACTGTGAACCCGTAACCAACCTCTCACTCTCAGAGATGAGAGCGATTTGGAGAGTGGTCCACCTCAAAAATGCAATTATTATATTATTGAAGTGGGGTAATTATTTATTTGGTATATTTATATTAATCTATTTGATTATTATTTTATTTATACTCAAAAAGTGTGGTGATTGTGTGTAGAGGAATGTACGGTTGCTTGAGTGGAGACTAATGTACGTCATTAGGCGTGTAAATCATTACGACGTCATTTATACACATACACGTCATTTTCATATGCGTCGGCCAAGTGGACTTTTTTTAATTAAAAAATAAAGGAGAATTCATTAAGTTCATATGATAATAAATATTTAATAGATTTGGATAAACTCCACATTATAAAACAGCACCATTAAAATTTGGTAATTATAATATATGATTTAAGTAATGATGATATTTCGGACTTGAGTTTAAATAAAGCAAGTATTTGTCAAGAACGTTTATAATTGTATTTGATTCAAATTAGATTAGTTAGTATTTTTTTTTGTCTTAGATCAGGGTATTCACCGGCGGACCCAGTGACTAATCCCCTCGCTGGTTTGTAGGCACCTCACAGGGTGGGATAGCTGACCCAAGGATTTAAGGCTGCTCCATACCTAAAGTCAAGGATCGAACCCTTGACCTTTAGTTAAGGATGGATGAGTCATTGCCACTTAACTACACCGTTTGGATTAGATTAGTTAGTACTTAATTATGACTCTATTTGTATTTGTATTTTATTATTTTAATATATATATAAATTTTATTTTTTATTTTTTTCTCTTTATATTTTACAGTTGGACCAAATAATATAGATGATTAAAAAACTCAACCGCACAAACCTTAATTGTTTAATTTTTCGGCTCGATTTTCAACTGTTCGATTTATTTTAATAACTCTTATTGTTAAAAACTGGTCAATTTATTAATTAATGGTTAATTTCATAAATTAATAAGTGTTATAAATTAAAATAAATAAATAATTTTTATTTAACAATATCTTTTTTTAATTGAACTGCAAATTTTTTAATAGATAAGTATAATCTCTTTCAATTATATTTCAAATTATGTAATTTTAATCATCTAAACCTTAAACATCTTGTCTTACCTGTTTAACTTATGATCCAATTTTTAAAATATTGAATAATACACATTCGTATCATATAAAAAATACTGAGATTATCTTTTATAACGTAAACATTTTAAATTATAATAAAGCCATAAATGATTTTTTGTGATTATGCTAAATGTTGCTTTAATTTGTGAGTTTAGTTTTGCATTTGCTTAGATTCATTCAATGCAATTATTATTCCTAATTTTGGTTGATTAAATAGCATTTCTTAAAATAAATGCACAAAAAATAATTTAAGCACATTTAAGAATCCACATAATTTGGCAATTTTTTATTTCACATTAATAACAATTATTATTAATCTATTAGGTAAGGGTAAGACTTTATACATTAAACCCCTCATATCCCGCTGATTTTTATTAATTTATTATTGTTGGTATAGTAATAATTATTAAAATAATTCATGTATCAAAAGATAAAATAATTACTTCTTACTAAAAAAAGACATAAACCTTAATTGTTTAATCAAATAAAAGACATGGAAGTCCCGGTGTGTCTTTAAGATCGTAATCATCTAACTTATTGTAATAAGTGCCTGAGATTTATTCAGGCACAGCAGGCACAACAATTCGGAAACAACAAATCTATTTTTATAGAAGCCGGCCCCATTAATTTTAACAACTAAATAACTAATAAAACAAATAATTATTGTATTCAAATTTCCATTAGTCCCATCGATCTTATAATATTATTACCATGAAATTTAAAATTTGATGTGACAGTCCAATAATAGAGACGTGTAGGTTGGTTCGTGACAATCAAACCCTTTATCTTATCATCACTGCATCACATAAACATAATGTTGTATATATAATTTTCATGTATATGGAATTATATAAATAAAGTACCGAGGATACGTATTAATATAAATTACATATTTTAAATAAATTATTAAACAAATTAATAATAAAAAAGTAATAAATTCATTTTGTTGTTTTTAAAATTTTAGCTTGTCTTTATTTTATAAAATTAGTAAAATAAAAATAACTTTAATTTAAGATTATTATATTAAATTGAATTAATAAAATTTTGAAATAAAATTAAGTTATAATGGACAGAACTGATTATATAATTAAATTATGAAATTTTATTTTAATATAATTAACTAAAATATCATCATTTTGATTATAATTTGGACTAAAATTGGGATTCAAATATTGGCTATAACTATAATTTTATCCATATTAAAATACCATATATAATTACCGATTAAAAAATTTAACCGATTAAAAAATTTAACCAATTCAATCAATTTAGCCATAAAAAATTTAAATATTTTAGCTTTTAGGTTCAGTTTAAGAACCAATTTACTTTAACAATTCTTGTTATTAAAAATCAATCGGTTGATTAATTAATCGATCAATTTTATAAATTAATAATTTGCTATAAACTAAAATAAATTAATTAAAATCTCTTTTTTTGTTAAATTTTAAATTTTTCAATAAATAAGGAGAGTCACTTTTTATCATATTTCAAAATCTTTAATTTTATTTAATCTTTAGCAGTTTTACTACGTCTAATATTAATTAAACGTTACAAACTCTATTTTTTTTATCTTACCATTTTAACTTTGTATATATTACCATAACTTAAAACAGAAAATATCAAGAATATTGTGTAGAAGGATAATGTTTGAGATTGATGTTAACTTTATGTGATTTTCATAAAGTCGTTATCAACTCATAAATTGTTTATATTACTTTTTTTATAAGATTTCCGTAATTGATACTTCGTCGAAGCTGTTTTTATTTATTTAGTAAGTCCGCAAATCTTGAAGTCAAAAATGTTCTATTCCTCGTTTTTCGATCTCTCATTTTTGGAATGTACGACGAAGAAGCTCGTTTACTATATAAAACACGGAAACAAATTCACGTAATTAAAACGTGTGTAATTGAATAAAAAATTAGTATTTATGTTACAATACCTTGTGTTATCTATAGATTAGGGTCCTTAACTTGGATATTTATTTTGAGGTTTATATAATAATATTTGACTTTTTATTCATATTTTAATATTTATTTTCAATATTAGTTAAATTATGTTATAATTTATATAAAAGATTTGGTTAGATATATTTTTATTTATGTTTCATATAGTTTAAAATTATATAATAATTAATATATTGTG
>JANKOD010000191.1:26590080-26604900 GCA_026284645.1 Erythroxylum acuminatum
CGGCCCGATGGCCGGCATTTATGACGAATGGCACCAGGCAGCAATACACATCACCGGAAAGAAAGGAATTATTCATAAAAGTTTTACTACCAAAGAAGAAGCCGAAAAAGCATTAGCCGAACACCAAAATCCACCTCTCAGACCCCAATATAAAACAGCCTTAACCACTCCAGCCAGTCAAGCAAGCAGCTCTACCAGCCGTATGAATATTTTAGGCAAAGTTCCAAGTAAATCCTCAGCATCTATCGATCTTGAAAGAATCAATTCAATACCAATGAAGGACACTACCCCAAGCATTAATGAAGGAGCTAAGCTTATAACTTCAACAGCGTTTTATGATTGTTTTCAGGCATTAAATGAATGGACAGAAACCATGAAAGTATTCCAATACTATCCACAGAACAGAGGACGATTTGGACCTAAAGCAATAGTACTCCCTGGAGCAGAACCATTAACCACGTATTTATTATTTCAGAGTGGACTCATTGACACAATTTATCTACAAAGTTTGGACATTTTGGCCGACTTTCCTGTTGGTTTTATCTCAGCAATCAAGGCTTACAAAGATAGATTCGCAAAGGACCGCAAAATATATATAAAATTCTACAGCAGTTATCCCATATTTGAAGTAAAAGAGCCAGCACATGAAGCATCCATCTTAGTACCAAAGATAGCATATGTTCAAGTTGGCATCAGCAATGGAACATGTCCACCACTCGAACCACCGTCAAGACATCAATTCAGCTGGGACTTAATTAATCAATTCAATTTAAATTGCATCGAAGGAATACTTATTCAATGCCAGCGAATTACCAATGACACACTTCTCAGAGTCAACTACAAAGGACATAATATGATTATGGTCTCCACATACAAGGCACCCATCACAACTGAAGCAATACATACACTTCAAGCATTTATGGAACCATTTACACATTTAACAGGAGTTTTTGCATCCCTCACCGACGCATGGAAATATGCCGTTTGCAAACAATTAAATGAATGGGCAGTACATTCATGCCCACTATGTCCAGCACACGATACAATTCAAGAACCTGAGCCAGAAGACGCCTCGATCATTGAAGAGTAAGCAGCAGTCAAAAGCAAGCAAAAGCAAAAGCATGTAGGGTTAACTTTAACCCCATTCCAATGTACAGATGTACAGAATCTTTCTTTAAGTTCTGTCGTTGTTTTTCTTTATGTCGATTCTGTCGGTCACCGACGAATCTTTTCTTTTCCTTTAGTCATTTCGTTTCTTTTCGTTTCTTTTTAGACGCTCGCTTTTGCTTTCCGCTCCCTATATAAGGAGCCTTCAGAAACGAATGTAAACATGATCTACTGAAATAACAACTTCGTTTCCTAAATCTCTTTGCATTTTAGCCTTCGGTTTGGCGTTGTTTGCAGTCCAGATACAGGTACACGTTGTTATTATTTCATGTTAGTTTCATCATCTTTTATTCATTAAGCAATCATCTTATGTATATCTCAGATATGGCAAATCAGTATACTTATTTTGAGCACAAACGAACACTTAAGCATCTGATTCAACACACTTATCGTCGCGAAGAGTTAATTACAGACAACATAAGGCATTATGCTGCCAAGAATAGAGGAGCACATCGCATCTATGTAGAGTTTTCACAAGAAGAAATTGCAAATAACCCAGAGCTAGCAGAGATTAAAGAAATAGCCCAGCTTATTATGAATGAAACAGCCAAAACTATAGAGCTATGTTATGAAATGAAAGAAATTGTAATTCAGTCTAGAGCAAACTATAAGTATCTTATTTCTCAACTTATTATCTAAATGTATTTTGACGATCTGAAAGATCTTAAGTATTTAATAAATCGATATTTCAAACTTGAACAAGAACAGCATTCTTCTATACAGTTTTATAAAAATGCTATACTTACAGCACAACAGCATCATCATTATCAACTTTTTCTAGAAGCTCAATCAGCATTAGCACAGGCTCAGCATATCTATCACTCAATAAAACGTAGCAGGAAGGAATTAGAAGATACCATAAAATATTTTATCAGTTAAGTTAAGCATGAATCCTTTATTATATGATTACTTTTTTAATTATTGTCTTCCTTATTTATTACAGTTACATGAAAATTATTTCTGTTTATTATACCTGCACCCATTATTATTATTTCTTTATTTAAGCATTGAATTTATTCATCCTGAAGATTTTGATTATTATTTACAATTAAGTCGAAATTATTTTCTTATATGTCTTGATTATTTATGGAGAAAAGTAAACGGTTTAGATATTGTACACTATAGAATAGTTAGAAATCATTCTACTCGTACCGAATATATATATTCTTATTACGAATCAGACAGTGAATCAGAAATAGAACCAGAAATAGAACAAGAAGTCGAAATCCAAAATAATAATACTCAAACCAATGTTCTCCTTCCCGGAGTAGAATACGTAGGAACATATACATCAGATAGTAATAGTATATCCGATCCAGATAACAGTGATATAAACAGTAATAATGACTACGAAAATAATAGACCATATAGTGACAGCGAAATAGATAGATACAATCCCTTTGATTATCCAGAAGACGAATATGATTTTTACACTTTAGAATTCTAAATGACTAATTGTCCTGTTTGTTTTACCATTAGAGAATCATTAATCAATACGGAAGATACTATAGCTACAATCAATGACAAAATTTCTTATTATGAAGAAAGACTTGAGTATTTACGATTTTCAGGTATAAATAGAAACGCATTTAGACCATATTATCAAGCATTAGATACCTTTCGAGCACTATTATTACTTTACACAACGTTATTTACGTCTTTAGAAAATCTTTACGACAGACATTTTGAATATCATAATAGACAGTAATATGTCTCGGGAAACCTCTACAGTACTTGATGTAGATACATTAGAATTATCAGAAGCATTAGGAACTTTCCAAGTTAGCACTTTAGTCAAAAATGAAAAGAAGAAACAAATAGCTAAAACTCAATTAGATCTTAAAACAGGTCAAGATATTCACAAAATATCTATTTTTCGAAATCTATTTACTCGCGAAAATATTATTTATTTTGGTAAAATGATTTATGAAACACCAGTTAGAATCGACCAATGTAATGGAAAATTACGGATTAATTTAATTGATCAAGAGCAAATCAGTAGACAACTATTACAAATACCAGAAAAACATAGACGAAAAATTGGATATATTCATCTTTCTACTATACAAATTTTATTAAAATCAACATTTCAAGAAGGAATAGATTCACCTATTAGAATGGCTATTTTAGATGAACGTATGACTGATCTTAATAATCAGATTTTAGGAATTATGAATGGTAATTTAGCATATGGAAAAATTAAATTTAATACTAGATTAAAATTAGGAATTCCTCTTATTTCCCAAGAATTAAATCAAACAATAACTATCGCTTATAAATTTTATAAAGAAAATTTAATGCTAGAAGGACAATATCCATTTTCTATAACTTATCAAATCAGTTACGCTTTAACCAATTCACATCATAGTATTGAATTTAAAGAAACAGAACAAATATATTTAGATCAATTATTTACAGAAGTAGCCAAAGTAGGAACAAAATTTCATCAAAAACTTACACCTTTACCGGCAATACAATATCCTATTATACAATCACCCATAAGTAGAAGACACTCTTTTTCAGCAACATCTTTAAATATTCCCTCTTTATCTAGAACCAATTCATTGTCTATTCCACGATCTCTACAAGAACCAATTAGAATTACACAACCTTCTAATGAATACAACCAGAGACAGTTAGAAACAATCACAAATCAACTTTCTACTCTAACTCAATATTTACAGGATAAATTATGAGTACACTAGGAAATATAACTCAATTAATATCTGAGTTAATAGAACAACAAAATGTACTAGAAAATAAATTAGAACAATTTACCCAAATCCAACTCGAAATACTACAAGAAATTAAAACCTGTAAAAACAGATTAGAAAAATTAGAAACAAGCAATCAAATTATCGATCCGCAACCCAAGGCCCAAAAAGTGGTATATTACTAATTAACGCTGAATCTGTAACAGATAATAATAACAATTGTTCTATGTGTATATTACTAATTAACGCAAAAAATAGATTAACCCAAGAACAAGATGAGTTTTATCGTCAATTTAATTTAGAATTAGATAGATTAATACAATTTGAGGAAACAATAGAACTAACTACGTCTGAAAATGACCAAACATTAGAAGAATTAAAATATGAAGTAAAAGCTGCTTATAATAATTATTTAGAAATACAAAGAAGATTATATTATTATAAATATTTGCATAATTTTCATAAAGCATTACACCATTATGGCTTGTAGACTATGTCTTATAATCGCTGAAAATATACGATGTACACGAGAATTACTTACCAATTATCATAATTTAGCACAACCAAATGAAGATCAGTTATTAAACTATATCATAAATCATGAAATCAATGAATTAAATTCATTAATAATAGAAGAACTTCGAACTCAATTAGAAGAAATTTTAGATATGATACAAGTATTTCACGACGAAATAGATCTTTATATCTCTTTTCATCAAACCCATATGCAACGAATGCATTAAATGAACCAAGTTCAAGAAACTATAGAGATAGAACACCAAGATTCATTAGAAAATGTCGAACGTAATATTCAACAACAGTTAGCCGAAATAACTACTTTAGTTAATACCTTAACACTTACCTCTCATGAACAGCTAAATACTACAATCAGTCAAAAAGATGAAAAAGAAAACGATGAAATAATCTATGGATGGGAATCCGATCAAGATGTTTATATGCAAGATAATAAACGAGATATAATCATGCAAGATAAAAACCAACCTGAATCTAGTCAAGCAGGCGAAGACAGAGGCAGAGAATTATTAAAATTAAAAAGCAAACTAGCTGGAATTCGTCCAGATAATAAGGAACAACATTTAAACGAACAAGGGTATTATAGAAAAAGCAATAATAAAATCCGAAAATATCCAATTGAATATAAACCTAAATATATAACATTAGGTGGAGATGGAATTTTAAATCTAGATTGTGTAAAAAATCCCGAAGAATTAATCAATGAATGGCAAAGTAAAAGAGAATTACTTTTACAAATAGAAAAACCTTTTGGAGAAAACCCAAATAATAAGGACTATATATGGAATTTTGTTACATATAAAACATCAGGCATTGTTCATAACTTTTTAACTGAAAATGAAATAGGACTCAAATCTACACCCCATTATCAAGCAACTACTAGAGATGTAGACACATTTGAAATAATAGCAGAAGAAATTTACAAAGAATTTATTGGCAGAGATATTTTATTATTCAGGCATGAAAACAAATTAGCTAAAAGAAAATCAGCATTAAACCATTTAAATAATATGCGAATATGTGATATATGCTATTTTGAACAATTTGTATGCGAATTTCGCAAATACTATTATGAATTAACAAGACTAGAGCAAGAACAATATACTCACATATTTATACAAAAATTACCCTATCCAATGAATGTAAAAGTAGCAGATGTTTTTCAAGAACGTATTGAACAACATTCAATAGCCCATAATTTAGGTGGCGCTATATTAATTACAAAAGAAATTTTAGCACAACAATGTTTAGAATCACAATTAAGAAAAACATTAAAACATCAAACAATTCAATTATGTTGTGAAGATAATGCAGAAGTACCCCAACAATATGGCTGTAGGAAATTCACAAAAAAATACCATAAATCCTATAAAAGATATAAAAGATATAAAAAACCCTTTAGAAAAAATTATAAATGGAATCGTTACCCTTCAAAATACTTTAAAAACAGATCATTTAAACCATTTAAAAGGAATAATCGCAATTATTTTCGTAAGCAGAAATATAGGCAGTTTAAACCTAAACAAAAATATTGCCCTACTAATAAAAAAGATTGTCGATGTTGGATTTGCAATGAAATAGGTCACTATGCAAATAAGTGTCCAAAAAAGACGGAAAAATCATTTAAAAATAACATTCATATATTAAATTCAGCATTTCAAAATCACTTAGAACCTATTGAATCCGAATATGACACCAGTTCTACAATATCGTCATTATATTTTTATGAAACTGAAGATGATAGCGAACAAAGCTCAGAATCAGAATCAACAATTCAATCCAAACGCAACTTTTATTCAAGTAGTGATTCATCGAACTAAAGTAAATGCCTATATAGATACAGGAGCAACCATTTGTATAGTATCTAAACAAATAGACTTACCTTGGACAAAATTAGAACGACCATTACAGATAAGGATCGCCGATGGAAGTTATAAATTTCTATGGTATGTAAGTTATTACGTCAATATATTAATCGAAGGATATACCTTTTCTATACCTTCTATATATCAACACGAATCAGGATTACCATTAATAATTGGAAATAATTTCTTACGATTATATAATCCTTTTTGTCAATACTTACACTATATAACTTTAAAAACTCCTTTTATTCGATCAATAAATCAGAATGCAGTCATTATCAAAATACCTATTTATCATACGTCCTATTATAAACAGCTTAGATCAATAAGTGACAACCTAAATAGTTTACATTTTTACTTACTGAATAATACTACTCTTCAAACAGAAGTTGAAACATTATTAGATTCTGTATGCAGTGATAATCCATTAGACCCTTTAAAAAATCATAATCTTGAATTAATAGAAATAAGGTTAAAAGATCCTAAACAAGAAATCAATATAGTGAATAATATACCTTATACACAACAAGATGTAAAAGAATTTAGTATAGAATGTCAAGATTTATTAAGAAAAGGAATTATTAGTCCTAGTAAAAGTAGACATTCAGCCCCTGCTTTTTATGTAAATAACGCCGCAGAACAAAAAAGAGGAAAACGTCGAATGGTTATAAATTATAAAAAATTAAATGAAGCGACCATAGGAGATGCATATAAGCTACCTAGAAAAGATTTTATTATTAATAAACTTAAAGGACATATTTGGTTTACAACTTTAGATGCAAAATCAGGTTATTGGCAATTAAGATTACATGATAACACAAAAGAATTAACAGCATTTAGTTGTCCACCTCAGAAACATTATCAATGGAATGTATTACCATTTGGATTAAAGCAAGCTCCAAGTATTTATCAAAGATTTATGGATAAAAATTTAGAAGGATTAGAAGACTTTACATTTGTTTATATAGATGATATTATCATATATTCTAATCAGGATAAATTTGATCATTTAAAGAAAGTTAAAATAGTATTACAACAATGTAAAGACAAAGGAATTGTTTTAAGCAAACCAAAAGCAAAGATAGCCCAACAAACTATTAATTATTTAGGAATAGAATTCCACCAAGGATACCTCAAGTTGCAACCAAATATACTACAAAAATTAAACTTATTTCCCGATAAATTATCAAATCGAACACAAGTACAACAATTTTTAGGATTATTAAATTATATATCGGATCAAGGTTTTCTTAAAGATTTAGCAAAAGAAAGAAGAAAGTTACAACAAAAATGTAGTACTAACAAACAATGGTCATGGAACCATGAAGATACATTAGCAGTATGTAGGTTAAAAGAACTGTGTAAAACTTTACCCTCTCTTTATCATTATACAGAAAATGATTCTTTGTTAGTCCAGATTGATGCAAGTATTGATACATGGGCAGGATGCCTTTTGGCACAACCTCCCAATCAAAAGAAATATTTATTATGCAAATATATCAATGGAACATTCAATCAAGCAGAACTGAAGTATCCAGTACATGAAAAGGAAACATTAGCCTGTCTCAAAACTTTGAGAAAATGGCGAGTTGATTTATTACCGATTGAATTTTTAATTCAAACAGATTCCAAGTATCTATGTGGATTTATAAGATACAATATAAGATCTAATTATAATCAAGGTCGTCTCATCAGATGGCAAATGGAGTTTCTCCAATACAATTTTCAAATTCAATATATACAATCTTCTAACAATTTTCTTGCAGATATACTCACCAGAGAATGGAAATAGTAGTGCAACAATTAAAGGATCAATTAGCAATCAAGCAAGCAGAATTAGTTGAATGTCAGCAAAGAACCAGTACTTTGACTAAAGAGATAAACCGTATTTTATCCACTTTAGCCCATCTTGAAGAACAGGAAACACCACTTTCCCAAGACACTCAACCCACTACTCATTTCCCGTCATCTTCAACATCTACTATCCCAACTCAAACCACAGCTTTACCCAAACACCATGATAAGGACACCAAATTCTATGTCATCTATAATGGACCAATGGCAGGTATTTATGAAGAATGGCATCAAGCAGCAGTACACATCACCGGAAAGAAAGGAATCATCCATAAAAGTTTCACTACCAAAGCAGAAGCCGAAAAAGCATTAGCAGATCATCAAAATCCACCTCTCAAACCACAATATAAAACAGCCTTAACCACTCCATCTACTCAAGCCAGTAGTAGTCGCATGAATATTTTAGGCAAAGTTCCAGTTCCAAGCAAAGCCTCAGCATCTATTGACCTTGAACGAATTAATTCATTACCAATGAAAGATACAACCGCACGCATCAACGAAGGAGCCAAGCTAATAACATCAACAGCATTTTATGATTGTTTTCAGGCCTTAAACGAATGGACAGAAGCCATGAAAATATTCCAATATTACCCACAAAACAGAGGACGGTTTGGACCCAAAGCAATAGTACTTCCAGGAGCCGAACCATTAACCACTTATTTATTATTTCAGAGTGGACTCATCGACACAATTTATCTACAAAACATGGATATCTTAGCCGACTTTCCCGTTGGTTTCATCTCAGCAATCCAAGCTTACAAAGATCGATTCGCAAAAGACCGCGAAATATATATTAAGTTCTATAGCAGTTATCCTATATTCGAAGTCAAGGAGCCAGCACAAGAAGCATCCATTTTAGTACCCAAGATTGCATATGTTCAAGTTGGAATTAGCAATGGTACATGTCCACCGCTCGAACCACCATCAAGGCATCAGTTCAGCTGGGACTTAATTAATCAATTCAATCTAAATTGCATAGAGGGGATACTTATTCAATGCCAGCGAATCACCAATGACACATTGCTCAGAGTCAACTACAAAGGACATAATATGATTATGGTTTCCACATATAAGACACCTATTACCACTGAAGCCATCCACACACTTCAAGCATTCATGGAACCATTTACACACTTAACAGGAGTTTTTGACAACCTCACCGACGCATGGAAATGTGCAGTTTGCAAACAATTAAATGAATGGGCCGTACATTCGTGCCCACTATGTCCAGCTCAAGACAGCACTCGAGACCCAGAGGACGCCTCTATCATCGAAGAATAAGTTAAAGCAGTCAGAGATGTAGGGTTAATTTTAACTCCATTCCAATGTACAGCTGTACAGAATCTTTTCTTTTCTTTTAGTCCTGTCTTCTTTTTCTTTATGTCGATTCTGTCGGATCACCGACGAATCTTTTTTTTCCTTTTGCTTTAGTCATTTCGTTTCTTTAGCCAGTTGTTTTATTCGTTGTTTTCACTTTCCGCTCCCTATATAAGGAGCCTTTGAAACTGAAGTCGGCATGAACTACTTAAATAACAACTTCGTTTCCTAACTCTCTTCGCATATAAGCCTACGGTTTGGCGTCTTTTGCAGTGCAGAAACAGGTACTCGTTGTTGTTAGTTATGTTAGCTTCATCATCATTTATTCATTAGCATTCATCCATCCTCTTATACATTTTTCAGCTATGGCAAATAATCAGTTTACTTATTTCGAGCATAAACGCACACTTAAGCACCTGATTCAACATACTTATCGCCGAGAAGAGTTAATCACAGACAACATAAGGCATTATGCTGCCAAAAACAGAAGAGCAAATCGCATCTATGTAGAATTTACACAAGAAGAAGTTGCAAATCATCCAGAGTTAGCTGAAATTAAAGAGACAGCCCAGATTATTATGAGTGAAACAGCAAAAACCATAGAATTATGTTATGAAATGAAAGAACTTGTAATTCAGTCTAGAGCTAACTATAAGAATCTTATTTCTCAGCTCATTATCTAAATGTATTTTGACGATTTGAAAGACCTTAAGTATTTAATAAACCGTTATTTATCTCTTGAACAAGAACAGCATTCTTCTATAAAATTTTACGAAAATGCTATACTTACAGCTCAACAGCATCATCATTATCAACTATTTGTAGAAGCACAAGCCGCATTAGCACAGGCTCAACATATCTATCACTCAATAAAACGTAGTAGAAAAGAATTAGAGGATACCATAAAATATTTTATTATTTAATTTATCATCATGCATTCGTTTATATTACATGATTACTTTTTTAATTATTGCCTTCCTTATTTATTACAGTTACATGAAAATTACTTTTGTTTATTATATCTGCAACCATTATTATTATTTCTTTATTTAAGCATTGAATTTATTCATCCTGAAGATTTTGATTATTATTTAAGTTTATGTCGCAATTATTTTCTTATTTGTCTTGATTATTTATGGAGAAAAGTAAATGGTTTAGATATAGTACACTATAGAATAATTAGAAATCATTCTACACGTACTGAATATATATATTCTTATTATGAATCAGATAGTGAATCAGAAATAGAACAAGAGATTGAATCCGAAATAGAACCAGAAATTGAAGTTGAAACTAATAGTCATCGAGCAAATGTCCTCTTACCCGGAGTAGAATATGTAGGAACATATACATCAGAGAGTGATATAGAACATGACCCAGAACCTACTTCAGATAACAATGATCAAGAAAATAATCGACCATATAGTGACAGTGAAATAGATAGATACAATCCATTTGATTATCCAGAAGACGAATATGATTTTTACACTTTAGAATTCTAAATGACTAATTGCCCCGTTTGTTTTACCATTAGAGAATCATTAATCAATACTGAAGATATCATAAGTACAATCAATGACAAAATTTCTTATTATGAAGAAAGACTTGATTATTTACGATTTTCAGGAATAAGCAGAAACGCATTTAGGCCATATTATCAAGCATTAGATACCTTTCAAGCATTATTATTACTTTACACCACTTTATTAACATCTTTAGAAACTCTTTACGATAGACATCTTGAATATCATAATAGAGCTTAATATGTCTCGAGAAACCTCTGCAGTACTTGATGTAGATACATTAGAACTATCAGAAGCATTAGGTACTTTCCAAATTAACACTTTAGTTAAAAATGACAAGAAAAAACAAATAGCTAAAACTCAATTAGATCTTAAAACAGGACAAGATATTCACAAAACATCTATTTTTCGAAATCTATTTACTCGTGAGAATATTATTTATTTTGGTAAAATGATTTATGAAACACCTGTTAGAATAGATCAATGTAATGGCAAATTAAGAATTAATTTAATTGATCAAGAACAAATCAGTAGACAATTATTTCAAATACCTGAAAAACATAGAAGAAAAATTGGATATATTCATCTTTCTACTATACAGATATTATTAAAATCAACTTTTCAAGAAGGAATAGATTCACCTATTAGAATGGCTATTTTAGATGAACGTATGACTGATCTTAACAATCAAATTTTAGGTATTATGAATGGTAATTTAGCCTATGGGAAAATTAAATTTAATACTAGATTAAAATTAGGAATTCCTCTTATTTCTCAAGAATTAAATCAAACAATAACTATCGCCTATAAATTTTATAAAGAAAACTTAATGTTAGAAGGACAATACCCATTTTCTATAACTTATCAAATCAGTTATGCTTTAACAAATTCACATCATAGTATTGAATTTAAAGAAACAGAACAAATCTATTTAGATCAATTATTTACAGAAGTAGCAAAAGTAGGAACAAAATTCCATCAACAACTTACACCTTTACCAGCAATTCAATATCCTATTATACAATCACCTATAACTAGAAGACATTCTTTTTCATCAACATCTTTAAATATCCCCCCTTTACCTAGAACCAATTCATTTTCTATTCCACGATCTCTACAAGAACCAATTAGAATCACACAACCTTCTAATGAATACAATCAGAGACAGTTAGAAACAATCACCAACCAACTTTCTACTCTAACTCAGTATTTACAAGATAAATTATGAGTACACTAGGAAATATAACTCAATTAATATCTGAGTTGATAGAACAACAAAATATAATAGAAAATAAATTAGAACAATTTACCCAAATTCAACTCGAAATATTACAAGAAATTAAAAATTGCAAAAACAGATTACAAAAGTTAGAAACAACCAACACAATAATCGATCCAAGACCAGCAGGTTCCAAAGTGGTATCAGAGCTAACCAAAGCATGGAAACAGAAATAACTAACATATCACATCCCAATTGTTCTATGTGTCTATTACTCACAAATGCAAAGGAGCGACTAACTCAAGAACAAGCTGAGTTTTATCATCAATTTAATCTCGAATTAGATAGATTGATACAGTTTGAAGAAACAATAGAACTAACTATGTCCGCTAATGATCAAACTTTAGAAGAATTAAAATATGAAGTCAAAGCCGCTTATAATCATTATTTAGAAGTAAAAAGAAGATTATATTATTATAAATATCTACATAATTTTCATAACGCAATACATCATTATGGCTAATATTTGTAGACTATGTATCATAATCGCTGGAAATATACGATCTACACAGGAATTACTTAGTATTTATCATAACTTAGCACAATCCGCTGAGGATAATTTATTAAATTATATCATACATCACGAAATCAATGAATTAAATTCGTTAATAATAGAAGAACTTAGGAATCAATTAGAAGAAATTCTAGATATGATACAAGTATTTCATGAAGAAATAGATCGTTATATCTCCCTTCATCAAATCCATATGCAAAGAATGCATTAAATGAATCAAGCTCAAGAAAATATAGAACTAGAGCACCAAGAATCATTAGAAAATGTTGAACGTAATATTCAACAACAGTTAGCAGAAATAACTACTTTAGTAAATACCTTAACACTAACTGCTCATGAACAAATAAATACTACAATTAGTCAAAAAGATAAGAACGAAAATGATGAAATAATATATGGATGGGAATCAGATCAAGATGTTTATATGCAAGATAATAAAAGAGATGTAATAATGCACGATAAAAACCAAGCTGAATCTAGTCAAGCAGGAGAAGAAAGAGGTAGGGAATTATTAAAATTAAAAAGCAAACTAGTTGGAATTCGTCCGGATAAAGAACAACATTTAAATGAACAAGGTTATTATAGAAAAAGCAATAATAAAATTCGAAAATATCCAATAGAATATAAACCTAAATATGTAACCCTAGGAGGAGATGGAATTTTAAATTTAGATTGTGTAAAAAATCCCGAAGAATTAATAAATGAATGGCAAAGTAAAATTGAATTACTTTTACAAATAGAAAAACCCTTTGGAGAAAACCCTAATAATAAAGAGTATATATGGAATTTTGTTACATATAAAACATCAGGAATTGTTCATAATTTCTTAACTGAAAATGAAATAGGACTCAAATCTACACCCCATTATCAAGCAACTACAAGAGATGTAGACACATTCGAAATAATAGCAGAAGAAATTTATAAGGAATTTATTGGAAGAGATATTTTATTATTCAGACATGAAAACAAATTAGCTAAAAGAAAATCAGCACTAAACCATTTAAATAATATGAGAATATGTGACATATGCTATTTTGAGCAATTTGTATGTGAATTTCGCAAATACTATTATGAGTTAACTAGATTAGAGCAAGAACAATATACTCAAATATTTATACAAAAATTACCCTATCCTATGAATGTAAAAGTAGCAGACGTTTTTCAAGAACGTATTGAACAACATTCAATAGCTCATAATCTAGGTGGAGCTATATTAATTACAAAAGAAATCTTAGCACAACAATGTTTAGAATCACAATTAAGAAAAACATTAAAACATCAAACAATTCAGTTATGTTGTGAAGATAATGCAGAAGTACCCCAACAATATGGCTGTAAACAATATACTAAGAAATACCATAAATCTTATAAAAGATATAAAGGATATAAAAAACCCTATCGAAAAAATTATAGATGGAATCGTTACCCTTCAAAATATTTTAAGAAACGACCATTTAAACCATTTAAAAGAAATAATCGCAATTATTTTCGTAAACAAAAATATAGGCAGTTTAAACCTAAACAAAAATATTGTCCTACTAATAAAAAAGATTGTAGATGTTGGATATGCAACGAATTAGGTCACTATGCAAATAAGTGTCCAAAAAAGACTGAAAAAACATTCAAAAATAATATTCATATATTAAATTCAGCATTTCAAAATCATTTAGAACCCATTGAATCCGAGTATGAAACTAGCTCTACAATATCTTCATTATATTTTTATGAAACTGACAATGATAGCGAACAAAGTTCAGAATCAGAATCAACAATTCAATCCCAACGCAACTTTTATTCAAGTAGTGATTCATCGAACTAAAGTAAATGCTTATATAGATACAGGAGCAACTATTTGTATAGTCTCTAAACAAATAGACTTACCTTGGACAAAATTAGATAGACCATTACAGATAAGAATAGCCGATGGAAGTTATAAATTTTTATGGTATGTGAGTTATTATGTCAATATATTAATAGAAGGATATACATTTTCTATACCATCTATATATCAACATGAATCAGGATTACCATTAATAATTGGAAATAACTTTTT
>JANKOD010000191.1:26640929-26654992 GCA_026284645.1 Erythroxylum acuminatum
TCCACTCAACGTAAAAATAAAATTAAAACAAATGAATAATTAAAAACAACTCAAATATAATCCTTGAACCTAGTCGGTTGTGAAGTCGTTTGACGTGATCTTCTCGGAGCAGCGACCTCAACCTCATGTAGTGTATCATTCACGCACCTCTGACACAATAACCAACTTTCCATCAACTTTGTCTCTTCTTATGGGTGTATGGACTGATCTAACTGGTTCATCACATACTACCTCATCTAATTTTAGAAAAGTTTCCCAACCAATGGCAACAAAGTAAGGATTGATAGGTACACCCATGTTATCAAACATCATGGGAGGCAAGATTCGCCTAGCAACCACCTTTCTTTTCTTATACTGTATTTTATAGCTGACTTTAGCTTTCATTGATTGAAACATCTTTAGTGGTGTTGATATCTTTTCTTTTTGTGCAACTATCTTTATTTTCTTTGTTCTTTTTTCTTTAGAAATCATCTCTTCATAAAACAACTCATTTCTATCAATGAGTTTCTTAATAGTATATCCTCAGTCATAGGCCCTTTTCCTTTCTTTATTTCTTTCCTTTTACTTTTTCTAAATTCTTCTTCCTCTTTCTTTTCAACATCAGGGGTTTCTTCTTGTTCAAAAATTTTCTTGGCTTGCCTTATAAGACTTCCTCGGGTCAATGGTCGTCTAATCAACTGAGCAAGTTCTCCATCTAACTCATTGTCATTTATAATCCAGTGCACTTCAGGCACTTTTTGATCTTTAGGACGGATACTTGGGGCTTAGAGGAGATAGTTTTAATAACACCAGCTTCACCATGGCTATCAGTAGAAGTTTGGATTTTCTTTTGTCCTTTTGATTTGATTTGTGCCATTGTAAGAACGATAAGTTAGGTTTAGATGATTTGAGATGAACAAACGAAGAGTCAAAGAGTTAGAAAACAAAGAGTAAAGAGCGGCGCTTCAAAGAGCAATGAAGATGAACAGAATAGCGATCAGCTTGCTTAAGGAATACTGAACAATTTTTTAGCATTGATTTCGTAAGAAGATGAACGATCGTAAGCTAATATAGGAAGTGCGATCGTCTATGTATCTTCTGTCAGTCCTATACAGCCACTAATCAAAACTACGCGCGCGTTTAGAAAAGATGAAACGACTCTAAAAGGAAACTACCTTTTTAAGACGTTTAATTTTCTCTAATAGATTAAGAGGAGCCCTCTAAACTAAGAGGGGCCTTCTAGACTAAAAGGAGTCTTCTACTTAACACGTTCAACCTAAAAGAGTTAAAAAGATATATCCTAATATGAACCTTCCTTACAGAAGGAGCCTGCTAATACTTACAAACACGAGTGGCATAATATCTTCAAACACAATTAAATGTCAGATAATTTGCACATATCAATTTCTTTTTTTAAAGAACAAAATCTATCTTCTGATAGTGACATAGTAAAGATATCAGCTACTTGATTGTCAGTATTAACATGCATAAGATCAATGATTCCTTCTAAAACATGATTTCGAAAAAAATGATGCTTGACTTTTATATGTTTGGTCCTATAGTGATGCACATGATTTTTTGAAAGATTGATTGCACTTGTACTGTCACATAATACAGGAATATGATCAAAGTTTAAAGACAAATCTTGGAGTTGATATTTCATCCATAAGATCTAAGCACAACAGCTAGCGGCTACTATATTTCTGCTTTAGTTGTTGAAAGCGCTATCAATTTTGTTTCTTGCATGACCAAGAAGTTAAACATCCTCCAAGAAACAAAAGGGGTAAAGGCCCAAAGGGGCTTGCAAGGGGAAATAAGATAGGTGGGTCATTTAAATCAAAGATTAAAAGAAAAAGGGCCTTAATCATTTCTATCTAGCATGCATCTAATATATTCAAACTAGTTCAGAGTAAGGTCTGAAGGTAATCACCTAAGGTAGTATCACACACACAAAGAAATGAAATGACTTTTGAATGGAGTCATATAGGCTCAATTTCTCACATAGACTCAATTGAAAATCCATTATGTTTCTATACATTAACTAATCACTCAAGCATCAATTTTTGAGTAAGCTTATGAAACCAACTACTTTAATCGATCAGCATGATTCACCTTCTATTAAATTGGCCTAATTCGACTTCAAACATGCAATTTAGTCTCATTCTAACTACTAAGATAAAATTTCATGGTTTAACACACATTACATGCAATTTAAAAGGAAAAAAGGAAAAATCAAAATCAAAATCTTTTGTCCTTTTGATTTGATTTTTGCCATTATAAGAACGATAAGTTAGGTTTAGACGATTTGAGATGAAAATACGAAGAGTCAAAGAGTTAGAAAGCAAAGAGTAAAGAGAGGCACTTCAAAGAGCAATGAAGATGAATAGAATAGTGAAGCTTGCTTAAGGAATACTGAACAATCTTTTAGCATTGATTTCGTAAGAAGATGAACGATCGTAAGCTAATATAGGAAGTGTGATCATCTACGTATCTTCTATCAGTCCTATACAGTCGCTTGTCAGAACTACGCGTGCGTTTAGAAAAGATGAAACACTCTAAAAGGAAACTACCTTTTTAGGACATGTGTAATTTGCTCTAATAGACTAAAAGGAGCCCTCTAAACTAAGAGGGGCCTTCTAGACTAAAAGGAGCCTTCTACTTAACACGTTCAACCTGAAAGAGCTAAAAAGATATATCCTGAACCTTCCTTACAGAAGGAGCCTGCTAATACTTGCAAACACGAGTGGCATAATATCTTCAAACACAATTAAATGTCAGATAATTTGCACATATCAATTTCTTTTTTAAAGAACAGAATCTATCTTCTAATAGTGACTTAGTAAAGGTATCAGCTACTTGATTGTCAGTATTAACATGCATAAGATCAATGGTTCCTTCTAAAACATGATTTTGAAGAAAATGATGCTTGACTTTTATATGCTTGGTCCTAGAGAGTGATGCATAGGATTTTTTGAAAGATTGATTGCACTTATACTGTCACATAATACAAGAATATGATCAAAGTTTAAAGACAAATCTTGGAGTTGATATTTCATCCATAAGATCCAAGCACAGCAGCTAGCAGCTGCTATGTTTCTGCTTCAGTTGTTGAAAGCGCTATGCAATTTTGTTTCTTGCATGACCAACAAGTTAAACATCCTCTAAGAAACAAAAGGGGTAAAGGCCCAAGGGGGCTTGCAGGGGGAAATAAGATAGGTGGGTCATTTAAATCAAAGGTTAAAAGAAAAAGGGCCTTAACCATTTCTATCTAGCATGAATCTAATATATTCAAATCGGTTCAGAACAAGTTCTGAAGGTAATCACCTAACGCAATAACACACACACAAAGAAATGAAGTAACTTTTGAATGGAGTCATATAGGTTCAATTTCTCAAATAGACTCAATTGAAAATCCAGTATGCTTCTATACATTAACTAATCATTCAAGCATCAATTTTTGAGTAAGCTTATGAAACTAACTACTTTAATTGATCAGCATGATTCACCTTCTATTAAATTGGCCTAATTCGACTTCAAACACGCAATTCAGTCTCATTCCAACTACTAAGATAAAATTTCATGGTTTAACACACATTACATGCAATTTAAAAGACAGAAAAGGAAAAAATCAAAATCAAAATGAGCAAAGAAGCGCCTCCCCCTCGCTCGTGCACACTTAATCTACATCGTCCTCAATGTACTCGCAAAAAGACAAACACAAGAAAATAAAGGTTTAAGAAGCATCTTTATTAATGCATCAAGGTGTTGGAGGAAAAGGTGGTTGAAACTTCTAGTGTTCGAAGAAAGTGAGCTGGTTGTGCTCCAATCTATCCAATCTGCGTTCCATGCGTTGTAGGAGTGCTAAAATAGTCGAATCACTTATAGAAGGATGTGTTGCATTAGGCGTTGATGGTTGTGAAGTTGTGGCTGTGGAGGTGTTGGTAGTCGTAGTTCTTATTTTCCATCGATGCGGGCGAGGAGCAGGTTGTACAGCCGGTCCAGGTGGAGCAAAAGTGTATCCATCAACTTCATTGTCAACTATAAGTCTCATCCTGTACAAACATTCATAATCCAATGGTTCCATCTCACAAGCAACTGTGAGGTTTGTGTTATCAACATTTAAGACTCCAATATTAACAGCAAGTTAAGTTATATATAAGTTTAAGATTAAAGCTTGATTATACTTTTTCAATGGAATGCATTTGAGTGAGCATCCAAAAACCCAAATTAAGTGAGGCATCATTTTCCATATACCATAAAAAGAAATTTTCAACTTTTGATAGAATACCATCAGTTTTTCTACGACCAGAAAAATTGTAAACTAGAAAATGATGCATGTATTTCAAAGCTGGTTTGCGAAGAAAAGAACTTTTGGAACTACAAAGGTTATTCTTCTTAGAATCAATAGACTATTCTAACCACAGTGCATATGAATTAAATTCAGGGACATAATCACAACATCCATGTATAAATGCATCATGTTTAGCCACGGATTTTGTCACAAATTTCATTGTTGGCTTGAGTGCTTGGATGGTGATGGTGGAGTGTGCTGTTGATTTGGAGAGTGATCTGCGATTAGGGATTGGAATTTTAGGGCAAAAGGAAAGGGACACTGTCAAACTAACCAAAAGAGACGAAGGAGTTAACAAAAAGAATAAATAAATAAATAAAGTAAAACAAAACATAAATTAACACAAACTTACCTTATCTCATTAGCGCTTATCGCTATACACCTTTTTTTTACAAATTTAAAATAAATCAAATAGAAAAAATAACATGTTAATTTTAATATTTATTTTTAGAAAATTAAGAAAAATAAATTGAAATACAAAATGAAACAAATTAAATTAAAATAAATCTTGAGGTGCCTCTCAAGATCGCTTCTTTAACGTCATATTAGCTATATGAAAAAATTTATTAACTTACTCAGAGTAAACTAGCTCAGCTAGTTCAATTTCTTCCGTAGTTTTAACCTGTAAATTCTCATAATATGGTTTCAATCGGTGTCTATTAACTTTAAACACTTTAAAAGTGTCTAAACTATGAATTTCAACTGCGCCATTTGAGAAAACCTTAGTAATAACAAATGGACCTATCCAATGAGATCGTAAGTTACTAGGAAATAACTTTAGTTTAGAGTGATAAAGAAGAACCTTTTGACCTATCGAAAATTCTTTTCTAGTTAAGATTTTCTTTATAGATTTTAGCACTCTCATAAGCATCATTATCTATCTCTTCCAACTCTTGCAATTGTAGTTTTTGATTAATTCCAACCTCAGTTAAATCCAAATTACATTGTTTGACAGCCCAGTAAGCCTTATGTTCCAATTCTACAAGCAAATGACAAGGTTTTCTGAATACTAACCTGTATGGCGACATACCAATAAGAGTTTTAAATGTCGTCCTGTATGCCCATAGCGAGTCATCTAAATGCAAACTCCAATCTTTCCTGTTAGGATTAACCACTTTCCTGTTAGGATTAACCAATTTCCCTGTTAGAAACTTCGGCTTATCCACTTGTCTAGGGATGGTATGATGTTGAAGTTCGGTGTGTAACGCCATATTTCTTCAGTAAAGCCTCAACAATTCGGTTACAAAAATGAGTTCCGTAGTCACTGATTATTGCTCTAAGCACTCCAAACATGACAAAAATATGAAACTTAACAAAATCGAAAACAACTTTAGCATTATCAGTATGAGTAGCTTTAGCGTCAACCCATTTTGAAACATAATCCACAGCAATGAGGATATATGTCTTATCAAAAGAGAAATGAAAAGGGCCCATAAAATCTATTCCCTTTATATTAAAACTGTCACATACTAGGATATTCGTGATTGGCATTTGGTCTTTTGGTCTTAAACCACCTGTTCTTTGACATCGATCACAAGAATTGCAAAATATATAAGCATCATAAAATAGTTTAGGCCAAAAAAAACCACATTCAAGCACCTTACGAGCTTCCCTTTTGGGACCAAAGTGTCCACCACACGCCAAAGAATGGAAAAACTTCAATATGTAAGGGGTTTCATCATCAGATACACATCGCCTAATAATTTGATCAGAACAATATTTCCACATATGTGGCTCATCCCATGCATAATATTTAGCCTCTCTTTTGATTTTATCTTTTTCAGCTCATGATAAAATACTAGGTAAAGAATTGGTAATCAAAAAATTAACTATGTCAGCATACCAAGGTGTTACCTATTGGGTGGCGAATAAATGTTCATATGGAAATTCATCTTTTAGGTTGTCTGAAGTTATGTCTGGATGGATACGACTAAGATGATCTGTAACCAGATTTTCAGTTCCCTTTTTGTCTCATATCTCCATGTCAAATTCTTGCAGTAGTAGAATCCAACGAATAAGACATGGCTTTGCTTCCTTTTTGGACAACAAATACTTCAACGCGGTATGATCTGAATAAACTATGACATGCGCGTCCAATAAATGTGAACAGAACTTCTCTAGCCTAAAAATAATTGCCAATAATTCATTTTCTATTGTTGAATAGTTTTTCTGGGCATCGTTTAGCACCATGGAAGCATAGTAAATCACATGTGGCGCTTTGTTCATCCTTTGCCCTACAACAACTCCTAACGCATAGTCGTTTGCATCGCATATTATCTCAAATGGGAGACTCCAATCTAGGGGCCGGATTATTGGAGCATAAATTAGTTTCTCTTTTAATTCATCAAATGCTTTCCTACATGCTTTGTCAAACTTGAACTCCACATCTTTTTGAAGTAACTTGCATAAGGGTTGAGTGGCCTTCGAAAAGTCTTTGATAAAGCATTGATAGAAACCTGCATGTTCAAGAAATAAACCAACTTCCTGTACACTAACGAGGTAAGGAAGAGATTTAATAATTTGTATTTTAGCCTTATCAACCTCAATTCCCCTGGAAGACACTATATGGCCTAAGATTATCCCTTAGTCAACCATAAAATGACATTTTTCATAATTCAGAATCAAGTTATTTTTAATGCAACATTTTAAAACTTTTTCAAGATTAATCAAGTAAGTGTCAAAAGACTCACTATAACCTATAAAGTTGTCCATAAAAACTTCAATACAGTCATCCACATAATCAGAGAAAATACTTACCATATACCTTTAGAACGTGGTGGGTGAATTACATAGTCCAAATGGTATTCTTCGATACGAAAAGGTGCCAAAAAGACATGTGAAAGTCGTTTTGTCTTGGTCCTCTAGTGCAACAGAAATTTGGTGATAACTTGAATAACCATCTAAACAACAATAATGAGTTTTTCTTGCAATTTTTTCAAGCATTTGGTTAATAAAAAAGAAGTGGAAAATGATCTTTGCGAGTAACATAATTTAACTTCCTATAATCTATACAAACCCCCCACCCATTTTGCACACTAATGGGCACCAATTTACTTGAAGTGTTTTCTACCACAGTTACTCCAGTTTTCTTAGGAACTACTAATACTGGACTTACTCATTTACTGTCTGAAATTGGATAGATTAACCCAGTGTCGAGGAGCTTCAGAATCTCCTTCTTGACTACCTCCATCATTGGTGGGTTCAATCTTCGTTGGGGCTGTCTTATTTCCTTAACTCCATCTTCCAATAGAATTCAGTGCATATAAATTGATGGGCTAATCCCTTTCAAATCAACCACAGTCCATCTAAACGCATCTTTGTAATTTTTCAACTTACCCAATAATTTTGTTTCCTGCAAAGATGTTAGTTTACTCGAAATAATAATAGGAAGAGTTTCATGCTCACCTAAATACACATATTTCAAGTTACCTAGAAGAGCCTTCATCTCCAATTTTGGTGGTTGTATAAGAGATGACAAAAACTTTGAATTATTTCTAGTTAACTCCAAAAAACATACCTATTCCTTCAAGTATTTACTCTGATCTAAAATCTGGATAGTGGTATCTAGCTCCTTAGGAATGGCAAGATAATTGGCTAGTGTTTTTCCTTCCTAAATATCCAAGCTATTTTCCAATGCAGTCCACAATTTATCTATTTTATCTAAACAAAATGTTTCCTGCACTAAAGTATCAAGAAAACTCACAGAAACAAAAGATTAATCATCATTAGGAAATTTCATGGCATCATAAATATTGAACTTAATCACATCACCATCAAACTCTATAGTTAAAGACCAATCATAGACATCAATTTTTGTTCTAGAGGTTTTCAAAAATGGTCTTCCCAATAAAATTGGGACTGAAGTGGATGAATCTTCATTACCCATCTGTAAGATATAAAAATTAGCTGGAAAAATCATATTATCAACTTGAACTTGGACATCCTCAAGAACACCCTTAAGATAAGCAATAGATCGATCAGCTAGATAGAGTATGATACCAGTTTCTTTCAGAGGACCCATACTGAAAGATTCATAATTAGATTGAGGCATAACATTAATCGACGCACCTAAATCCAACAATGTTTTCTCAATTTTCAGATTACCTATTTTATAAGGGATTGTAAACATACTTGGATCGACACTTAGGAGGTAACTTCTTTTGAAGCACAACAAAAACATTCTCACCCAATTGCACCTTTACATTGCCATTTCACTTTCTCTTTGAGGTACAGAGTTCCTTAAGAAATTTAACGTGACTAGGAATTTGTTTAATAGTATTAAGTAAAGGAATATTGACCTGTACCTTTTGAAAAGTTTCCAAAATTTCTTTCTCTTGCTCCTGATTCTTTTGCTTGGCACAACGACTAGGAAAAGGAGGTTGTACACTAAACTTAGGAGTGACAATGCGAGAATCACCCTCCTTTTTCTCTTGTGACTGCTTTGGAACTTCTTTCTCTACTTCTTCTTCATCCTCTCACTTAGAAACCTTTAGGGTAGGTTCCTTTATCTCTTTACCACTTCGAACTGTGATAGCACAAGCACTCTTCTTTGGATTCATCTCATGTTAAGAAGGAAGCTTTACTGAATTTTGTGCCTCCAACCTATTGATGGCAATCACCATTTGGCTTATTTGAGTCTCAAGATTCTGTATGCTAGCTTGCATATCTTGTTGAAATTTCATGGTATTCTATTGAAAGTTCATAGTATTCATGGCCAATGTCTTGACTATGTCCTCCAAGGAATTATTTTCACCAGAACTTTGTCCCATTTATTGTTGTTGTCTAGGCACATAAGGCTATTTATATGGTTGAAAATTAGAACTTACTTGTTGTCCCTGATTGTTGCCATAACGGAGGTTTGGATGATCTCGCCAACTCGAATTATATGTATCTAAAAATGGGTCATACTTCCTTTGAGGTTGTCCCAAATAACCACCCATTGAACAAATACCACAAGTATTAACTTTCTCTTTTCTAGATACCGCAAGTTGACGCACCAAAGAAGTCAAATAATTTAATCTTCTTTCTAACGATGAAACTCCCATCTCATTAACATGTCTTGAACCATAATCATTCCGAGCTCCAAATTGCTGAGAGTTAGAAGCCATAATTGAGATCAAATCCCATGCATCTGCTGGTGTTTTATCAAATAAAGCTCCTCCACTTGCAGCATCTATCATAATCCTCTCAGTCGGTAAAAGACTTTCATAAACATATTGAATCAACAGTTGATTGCTGATTTGATGATGGGGGCAGCTTACACAAAACTTCTTAAATCTCTCCCAATATTCATATAATGATTGCTGATTTGATGATGGGGCAAAACTTCTTAAATCTCTCCCAATATTCATATAATTATTCCCTGGTGTTTTTTCAAATGTCACGGATTTCTTTTTTGATATTGGTGGCCCTAGAAGCTGGAAAAAACTTCTCTAGAAATAGCTTCTTCATCTCTACCTAGATTGTAATACTTCTAGTAGGTAAATAATATAACCAATCTTGGGCATCATCCTTCAAAGAAAAGGAAAAAGCCCTCAGTTTTATTTGCTCTTCGGTGACATTAGTAGGCTTCATCCTCATGCAAACAACATCAAACTCCTTCAAGTACTTATAAGGATCTTCTCCCAATGTGCCTCGGAAAATAGGTAACAAGTGAATTAGTCCCGACTTCAACTCAAAAGTGTTATTATCACCTAAATTCAGAAAATTAATGCAGTGAGGTTGTTGGTCATCAGTTGGAGCAACCAATTGGCGTAAAGTGAGATTTGCAATCATGTTCTTTTCTCTTTGTCATTCTTCTCTTAGTACTTGTTGTCTTTCTTTCATCTGCTTTCTTAATGCCTTTGTTGTTTTCTCAATTTTAGGATTGTACTGCAAATTTTCGTATTGATTCGAACGCATAATGTATATAAACCGTCAAAAATTTCCCAGTAACGGTACCAAAATTTGGTGAATGTTGTTGCCTGCAACCAAATATAAAAAGAAACAAACTTCTTGCAATACAAATTAATGTAGTAGTGGAAAGTACGGATCGTTCCTACGAGGAATTCATATGTTAGTAGTTACGCAATAAAAGGGGGGTTTTAAATTGTGAATTAAACAGAATTTAATTGGAATATGAAATTTAAAAATAACTAATAGCAAAACAATGAGAATTTAACAATTAATAGGAATAAATCTTGGTTTCTGGTCTCCTTCATTATTGAACTTACATTGTCATCGACACTAAAAATAATCAATTTATTGGTTAAGCATTCTTCGTGGTAAATTTCTTTACCTATTTTCTCTTATATTTATTTAACTGAAACATGAATTCAAATTTAATTAATTAATATCTTTACGAATCAAGAAAATTGACGAACTAGACAATATACATACACTGTATATTTAGCATAGATAACTATTTTTTCTAGAATCATGTCCCTAATGTAGTAGACAAAAATCCTAGTCGATAATTTGATTAAAACAATTGAACGTCAACTTATTTAATCTAGCAATTGATTGAATAAAATCACAAACTAGTTGCACTCCTAACTGCAAAATCAAACGATCAAATAATAACCCAGAAAATAATTAATATTTGACTAATAAATTGATTCAAATAAAGAAAGAAAGTCTCACAACATTTAGATTTCAATAATTAGGATTCCGTAAACTAAGAAATAAGAGTTTAGTTACCTAACATCACAATTTTTCCTAATTATTTGGGACTGTCCACGTTTGAGGCGTTCTTGATTTTCTTCTTTGTTTCCTGTTTAACCACCTCTCTTGTTGCTTGATTTTTCTCTTTTTTTTGCTAAGCGTTATTCTTCTCTATGGACGTGTTCTTCTCTTTTTTTCATTTCTTGAGCCGCCACCCCTCTCTCTTCTGTTCTACACTACTGTTGTGTTGATGTGATGAATAAACTTTGTTGGTCCACTCTCACTGTTATCTTTTGTTTTTTTTAACCTACGCTGATATTGTGCATTTTAAAGCAAAACGCATGGGTTCCGTTTAATGTGTTAAACGCACTGTTGCTGACTATAACATAGGTATCACAGCACAAGGTGATGTCTAGTTAGGTTCAACACTTGGTTCAACTCTTTTTGTCCCAAAATGTTCACAGTTCTTTCTATTTGGTTCCAAAATATAAGTTGACATAAAAGCAAGATTAATTTTCATTAAGTATAACTTCAAATCTTAAAAAAACAAAGAAAATTAACACACAAAAAGATAGAAAATAAAGACACTAACAATTTGTCATCTCCATCTACTTGCAACTTAGTGTCGCTTTCATCATTTAATGGATTTGATTCATTAGTTGCTTTTAGTGTCATTCCTCTTCTGTATGAGGATCCTTCATCTCGCCTCAGCTCGACTTCATGAATCATCAAGTTTCCTCTCAGCCAGTTGAGAGGGATAGTGTCGAGATCCTTTACAGTTTCTAAATCGGTCACTTTAGGTCTCCATTCCTTAGGTAGTGATTTGAGAATCTTTGTTACAAGCTTATCATTGGAATATATCTTACCCAAGTTTTTCAAGGCAGTGATGATGTTGTGGAACCGTCCTAAGAATTCATCTATTATTTCTCCCTATTTCATCCAAATAGTTTCATATTGATGCACTTACCTCATTCATTCCTTCAAAAGTGACTTAAAGCTTATTCTATATTTCCTTTGTTATAGAGTAGTAAGATATCTTTTTATATTCTTCTAGGGATAGTGCACAGATTAGATGATGTTTTGCTTTATCGTTTAGCTGTGTGTTTCTTCTGTTGGCATCAGTCCATACTTCTACGTTATCAGTAGCAGGAAGTGTAGCTCCAACTTTAATGGCTTGGCAGACTTTGATATCTACAGATTGAAGATAAATGGTCATTGTTTCTTTCCAATAAGAATAGTTATTTCCATTGAAATAACGAGGCTTTAATACGAATTGTCCTTCAAGGCTTCTTAAATTGTTTGGCATGATCTAGCACCTACTGTAAAACACAATAAATGTGAAACCTCGCTTTGATACCAAATGATAAAGCAAACACACGTAAGACAGAGTGAATTGTATGTGACTTAAAATTTTTTTAAGTTTCTTTCAATTCGAGTGAAAACAGGAGCCTATCAATATTTAAAACAATAAGAGCCTATTATGCAATATGACTCTGTTTAAACAATAGGAGCCTGTTAATCAATAAAATCTTTTTAAAACAGTTTAAAACAGAAGGCGCCTGTTAAAATGAAAAGAACCTCTTGCAAGTTGAAAACAGGAGCCTATTATAAAATGAAGGACCCTTTACTAAAATGAAAACATAAACAATATAATGCAAAATTTTAAAAATTAATTTATACTGGTTCAGCCTACAACCCAAGCTTATGTTCGATCTCCAAGTATCCAACTTTAGTATTTTACTATAAAAATTCAAGTAGTAATTTGACGAGCCTCTTCAAACTCACAAGTGAATATTTTTTAAGGTTCTTCAACCTTCCATACTAGTAGTATTTAACTAGTCTCTACAATCTCTCAACAAATGAAAATAAAATTTGCTCAATATAAGGTTCAATGATCTCCCTCAAAATGATTTTTCTCTTTCTAAAGCACAAGAAATTTGATAATGATATAACTTTCAAAGGTACTGATTGCTATGAACATATTTCAATAAATTGGCTTGCTTAGCTTCTTCTCTCCTATCTTGCAACTGCATTGGCTCTTCCTTAAATAAACATTTTCTTCAACTAGCCACTGCTTTAATTTAATTTTGAGTTGATTTTGTCTTCAATGAATCTTTGATATTGTCTCTATTGGAATCTTCCAATTTCTAGACGTTAGAAATATATCACAAAGTTGATTGTTGAAAATTTTAATTAGCAGGATCCTTTCGAATAAATAAGATAAGTTCATAAAGTAAAGTTTATGCTAGAAAGAAAACATTTATCTTATAATTTTATTTTCTTTTGAGAAATATGTCGTTGCTTATACAAGGAAATAAATCTAATTTATATTTTAAAATATTATATAGTTATCATCAAAATTATTAATAGTAATTTTTGAGATAACAACATTTGTTGGAGCATAAATTCCCAAGGTATATTCACGAATCACACTTGTCATCGACTTTTCAGAGATGTTAGAATGGAGGTACATGGTATAAACTCATCTACTCTAAATCTCTAAATCCCAAAACAGTCGTTGTTGCTTAGCTAGCTATTAAGAACCGGTTGAGGACTAAGTGTCGATGGTTTTAGCTGACTGACACAATGTGTGTATTATGTCATAATGCTGATAAGGATCAGAATCATTTGTTCTTTGATTGCGCTTTTTCCAAACCCATTTGGAGCAAACTTTAACATATGTTGGAAATAACTAACCCGACTTACGAATGGGAGCTTACTTTGAACAGGTTCATTACCTACTCTTCTATGGTACAAAATCTGTTTTGCTACATAAAGTGGTTTTTGTTAGTATACCATCTACGTGATATGGAAGGAGAGAAATAGTTTTTTTTTCTTAAATTTAAAGAGATTATATTATCAAAAAACTGAAACAGCTACAATGTACAAGCCTAAACAGGAGACAAGATTCACTACAAAGGAAAGGCTTAATCAAAAGACTTCTGCCATAACCACTCACAACAGCCCCCTAGCTACATGTGCCAACGCCTACGCAAAGACCCACTCAAAGACATCTGATTTCCAGAAGCAATTATATCTTCCCGAATACCATTAACTATACAATCGGCTAATTCATATTTCGGCCTCTCCA